>DWDX01004006.1:0-12285 GCA_018245675.1 Agara michaeli
ATCTATTAAAAAAATCGCATCAAAAGGGGTATAGGGACATAGGAACAGACAGCGGAAAGCGACTTTGTTTTATACTATGTAGTGATGAGCTGTTACACT
Source organism: Agara michaeli (assembly GCA_018245675.1). NCBI lineage: Eukaryota > Metazoa > Arthropoda > Insecta > Lepidoptera > Hesperiidae > Agara > Agara michaeli. The sequence goes on from DWDX01004006.1 coordinate 100, forward strand.
AAACCACGACGACTGATAAGATACTTGCCCACGTTGGACTCGTATTCATATCGTACAGGCAAAGTCCACAGGTTGTGCAGGCTCAGCATCGCCGGAGCAACGTCGACTTTGCACATATGCTTTGGGCTGAGTTTGCATCCTATTTCAGATTATCAACCTTGCGTAGCTCGAATGAACACGTTCCTAGAGGATGCTGAGCACGATAACTCATCGCCTCATTGAAAGACAGAAAGATATTTTTTTATTCCATCCAAATGAACAAAATAATTAAAAAAAAAATAAAGATAAACAAATACAGAAAGGAAACAAAAAAGAAAAAAATTATAGACAATATTAAAGACACGGATGGATGGAAACCATTGCAGACGGTTAATTGACAAGCGGTAATTCGAATCACGTAATTAGAATCTGACACTGACGTCAGTCAACATTACCTTACACTTAAAGCTGTTCATAGAGACTTGGAAGGCATACATGGCGGAATATTGCATATAGGTTACCAGATTTTTAAGTAGTCTATCACTCATGACATGAGGATGCAATCAATAGGCAAGTTTTACAAATTCAAATTCAAATTGTATTCCTTTTCTATCGACGTATGTATAATTGTTTATTGCCTCAATTATCACTGCAAATGTATAGCACAGAGAAATCCATAATTCTAACACGCTAAGTGTATTGAAATCTGCTGAAATCATATCCCAGTGAGAATCGCAGGGATGCGCTTCTGAGCAAATAAAAACATGTTTCTACGAAGCTGCCGGGGCAGTGAACTCCACATTATCATAGTTTTCTCAGTAAGAATTATGAGGCATATGACGATAACATACATAATTGAATGCTTTGGGTAGGCACGTAAGAAAAGTTCACTGCAGCAGTACAATCACTGGAACCATGCTGGAAGGCCGCGTGCCTTAAGAGTCATGTCACTTTGAGTGTGAAGTTAATCGTTAGGTATTTATATTTACGTAGTCAGACCTAGTACAAAACTATTCTTAACGATGTGCACAGTAGCAATTCGCAGTGTTATTAATACGCCAATTCACAATAGTTTACAAATAACAAAGTGATTTTTTTCTACATTTTTATCTCACATAGGAAACTAAATTGCCGACTAAGGAAGAATATGCCACGGCATAGATTACAATAAAATTTGCGTTGGGAATAACCTTACGTAACGTCAATATGTGATAAAAATATACGTATCGAACTATGGAGACCCCACATTGTTGTATAACATTACAATCAGTCTATAATTAAGAATTTCTATTAAACGTAATTGTGACTTCTGCAATCGATAATTATGTAAGACCCGCTTAATTCAATGATATTCACATTAAGATTTTGCATAAAGCAGTCAATTAAATTTCACCTGTCGGTGAACCGGAAATGAAATATTGAAATGGGCAATTAAGCGTACGTGGAGTGGAGCAGTAGTGATAGAGCGAGAGCGGACCGTGACCTACCGCACGCGGCCGGCGCCGTCCGCGCGATAAGCGAGCCGATACAAACGAAACTGCAACGGGCGTACATCGCGCTAGGGGTTCGTGTTTACGTAGTGCGTACACTGTTACTGACTACGAAACAATTGCTGCACGGATGAGTTCGCAGAGGGCTCGTTCGTGAAGACCGATTGAACGAAATCTTTAAAAAGCACTGAAAGCTTACCGTCAAAACTATAAAAATATCTGTTTAATATTTTTTTTTTCGCTACACTACAAATGTAACAATTGTACCGTCCATATTTCTTTCAGTTTTTAATTAAGTCGCTTGAGTCTCGGCAACAAGGTCGGCGGCGAGGTGTTCCGTTGACAAGCAAACTCGCTAACAGATTCTCGTATGTAACTCTCAAGTAACAAGGCATCGTTGAATCGTATTATTATTGAGATAAAGCAACCTTTATTGTGCATCGGAACCCGATGCTCTCAGTACAGTGCACATGTACCGACGTCCAGCTATGCCGTATGCCTGTATGTCCGATGTGTCATTTTTTCAAGTATCCATTTATTTGACCACCGTGTTTGTGTTCTTCGCTTTAACCTCGGACGATATCAACGAAACACGGATTCTGTCTTATGTACAATGCAGTAGTGTGTTTTCTTTTGATAAAAAATTCAGATAAACAACGGTCAACAACAAAGATAACGGTCGCATGCACACAACTTCAAGTCTGTTTCAGTGAAGCATTTCGGAGTGAATGAAATGTCACATTAATGTAACATTATTTATGAAGAGGTTATCATTGCACTGAACTGTTTAAGATAGTATGTCAGATTTTGGTTGTGCATTTTAATACAGTGAATTATAACTGCTGTAATTTAAACCAGCGGTAGTAGTTACCTTTTCGAAGCCAATTGCGACCATTTTCGCTAGTCATTACTGCACGTCGTGAATTTTTGAAAAACTTCTTTTTAATTGTCTAGTTCAAACTAGTATCGTTTTCGAAATTGTAAAAGTCTTATTCGTTTATTGTTGCAGTGCAAACCCAAAAAAATTATATATGTATTATGTCTACCTAATGTATCTATAAAATATTACATTCTCGCTACGACTGAATAATAAATAATAACTCGTTTCGAATGACCGCAGCGCGCGGTCGGTACGCGACTCCTCTCACCCCTTCGACACTTTACCTAACGAATTGTCCATTAATTTCCGTTGAATTTTTTCTTGCATGCATTCCTCTCTTATAATTGGTAAAGCATTCCTTGTTATTTTAACGTATTCAAGTCTACTGCATATTAATTATCACCGGCCCGTTAATTATACAGAATTAACAATCCGAAGTTGTCGTTGGGACGGCGTGCTGATGTGCGTCCGTTTTTAGTTCAGTGTGGTGTGAATTTAAGCGGTTACCGATTGATATCTTATATAAAATTAACTTGATAATGGTGTTTTTTTTTTCAAAATGTCTGCTCATTATCACAGTCGGTTACAATTGAGTGAGCCTCAGTAAAATTATGTATAAATTATATGAAATACAAGAGGTATTAAATTTAATTGCCCAAAAGAACTTGACCGTTCACTAGAAATTTTCCCTGTTTGTGTATTCAATATTTGCAATAATAATAATAGAAAAACAAAATATTCACTAGCCCGTTGTATACTGTTTTCATGCCTGATGATTAAGAATATCTATTCTTAAAACCGAAATTTTAACATAGTATATATTTTTTTATCTACTTGGGGGCCTGGGAACGTTAATTAATACATCTGCCCGTCAGTCAATCCAAAATAAATAGGTAATCAACGGTGTATAAGTTACGTTAACGGATTAACTTAAAGTATTAAATTAGGTTAACGTATTAACTTCACGTTATATGCGTCAAACTGTTAACTGTAATCACCCGTTGTACCCTTAACATCTTCATATGTTGAAGTTAGAAATTGATTTTAAACGTATATATATGACAGTACGTTAATACGTTTTCCTTTGGAAACCACAACACAAAGTACATTATTGTAGCAGATGTTCAAAATATAAGTATTATTTTCATTGAATTTATAACTTTCACTAAATTACAGTACCGTTGTTTATTATTATATTTTCATTATAAAAATTATTTAATCCGTTTAAACCAAACCGTTTGAAGTAATTTATGTAATTAATAATGTAACAGCTAAGTAAACCAATAGCTTCTTGATTGGTTACGCATTAAACTCGTCTACAAATTTCGACCTGGTTAGTTTAACGGTAGAGCGTTTGGTAATCGAACACCTAATCCGAATTCCCCACCGTGACGAGTTAGCTATTTACATCATTCGCTTCACAATTGGGTCGCGTTGTACAGAATGAAACTATATTGTGAAAGCGTTAACATTGCTTCGTGCTTTGGCAAGGCAAGTGTTACAGGAAAACACGGACAGACGAAATATTAAATACTAAGTCATTTACTTCTTTATCTTTTATGGTAGTTAGCGGAAGTATTTGCGCGTTGTATTTATTCGCTTTGATACAGCCCGGTCCTTAGTGAAACGCGAAGTGGCGCCGCAGCGGCGGGGAACCAGTGGCGCGGAATAGGGCACCCACCTCGCCTAGTGTATTCAGTAGGTACTCCTTGTGTCTGCCTACTTCATGCCGACTACTTTATGCCTGCGGTTGTTGTTAATCTCGAATGTACGTATTTCGAAGTTAATTGCACAGGAGCGCGAGAAGAACTGTCGTCTTCGCGACATACGAATGTTATTAATTTTTACAATGTCACGTTCTTATATATGTAATTTCAGTTGAATTGCATTTAAAATTCGCTTGAAATTTCCTATAAGATTAGATTTAATATATTTTATGTTTATTTATTAAATTGGTAATGTCGTGTTCATTAAAGTGAGAAAATGTACAATATGTCCTCAGTGAAAGATACAACAATAGTATATTGAACTTTAAAAAATCGTGTAGGCTGTATACCGCGGGGTACGTGAAACATGCCGAATGTGCATATTGCAGATGATGTATGGACTAGAGTGCAAAAATAACATAGTTAATCAAACAAATACATAAAATTACATTCACTTACGTCTTATATCCTTGTGTATCATTAACAGATATGAAAGACTTTTAACGTCCAACAAATCCGTAAAACAGTAAAAATAGTTCAATTGATCGAAAGTTTCAACAATAAAGCAGCAGTCGTACGACAAAACATGGAAATTCAAGCGAAAACATTCCCGACGTGAACTTAAAAGACGACATACAGTACGCTCTGACGTTATTAAACTTTTAAACGCGTGACAATACTTTTAACAATTATAACAGCACTATTAGCGACAGTAAAATACGTAATCGGCAAATATCTATAAATATGCAGTTGTACTGAAATGCGTAACTGTACGGGTCTGTGAAATATGCAAAGGATACAGTTGGCCGATATATGTCAAATTCCGAATAAATAGCTTGCCTACAAGGCGCCTGTCTCAATACTTCTTCAGCTGGTCGGTCGTGTGCTCATTATTTATTATTCTTTTGACTGTCGTTACTATTCCAATGTCGCCTTAAATGCAATTTCAAGGTTTCACACTACTCTATCTTGTAAGAGATTAGGCTTCAATATAACTATTACGTTCTGATCGCCAATGATAGGTATCGGCCGCGGTTGTGTTGCGTGCACTTGCTTGTAGTCAGTAAGTGGCTGCCATGCTCCTACGTGACTACCATTTTCCTGGTAGATGGCCTTTTTACATCAAATTCTTGAAAACCTAGATGAGATGTTTTGAGGTACGAATTTTACTTGTACGGAGCCAGGAAGAGTTCGGGGCTGACAATGTAGTCGCAATTGATCCGTTGTGGCAAATGTACAAGGCCAATAATGCCTTTTTATTATCTATATATAATTAATTAATGTTAAAACATGTTTACTACATTTAATATACAAAGCAGTCGTAAATCAATGTGCATGAGGTCATTAATATATGTATTTTAAATGCTTTTATATTTGTTTATTAGGCTGGTAATAAAAATTGTTATTTGGAATAAAGGTGTACAAAAACTTTGCCGTCTAACTGAAAATTTTCATTCAATCTTGTTCTTATTGTATCAATTGTCACTAACACTCTTCGCCCGGCGTAAATAAAAATGTTTACGTATTATTATTACACATATCCTATCATTTTTGAAAATATTTTATGTTATTTCAAGTGTATGTTTTATTTAGTCGTTCATAATTTACTTAAGTTAATCATGACAACGTAAATAAACGTTCATATCACATTGAAAAGTTTATTTGTTGTTGTGACTTTATTATAATAGCCCGTAGGAAACAAAATATTATCATATAATAATATTATTACACACTTATTTTAAGAAGAGTCTACTGAAATATCAAAACAACATAATTCCCAATTGTATGAAAACCTGGCATAACTATATGTTATAAGCGACTTTGAAATAATCTATATCATGTGAGTTCTATTTCTGTTCGCAGTACTGTTTACTTTTCTAATTACAAGCGGCGAAAGAAATAGACGGCCAAGCGGCTCGAAGATAAAATTATCTTGTCCTATTTTCTAAACAATAACGCGAAATAGGTCACGGGGTTGTTCATCGACTCTAGTATCCCCTGCCTGTCCATCGCCGATACTGCACCAACATCAAGTATCCGCTCATTTATTACGTAACAGGATTAGTGTCGTCATATTGCTTGAACGAACGTAAGATTTATTCCAACATTCACTATGGTCTCGAATAAAGACGTATTGTTAGGTATTTAAGTGAAAAAGTTAAAAAACAATGTTATATTTCACGATTTAACTTCATAATAACAACAATATTGTAGATTTACTTACGTTATGCCTGTAGGTTAATGCTCGTTACCTCAAGAGCTTCACCGAGCCGCGCGCCACCTATGCGTTGAGCCCGCTTTCAAGATTGCATTCATTCAACCCCTCCAGCCATCTATACAAACATCAAATTGCGGATATGAGGTCGCCAAAATAAAGGCACAATAAAATTAATGGCTTGGCTAATAAAAGTATGACAGCTGTCCCAGAACGTGTGTGTGTCGGGTGGCGTTGTGTGAAGCTTCACACGAGGCCACCTGATCCGAAGCTATGCAGAAGTCTGTTTTGCCCTTGTTATGGTTACCAGGCAGCTGTTAAAAGAATGTATATATTTCTAAATACACATTTGTATATAGATAATTTTGCAACGAGACACGGACCAAATGATCCTGCGTATCACAAATATTTGTGAAGCGAATCCACCACCTACAGTTCAGCAGGCGGATTCATTGACTACTGGACCAACGGAACAATCATAATAGACAAGCGAATTTATTCATCCGATTTTTTAAACTTCGTACAGTTTTGAAGCTTGTACCCTCTTCGATCGGAGCGTTCTACGTTCCTTGGCCAAACATAACCCGAAATCTGGCAGTCACCCTAAACATTGAGATAATTTTCGTCTAGCACATTAACTGAGTTTTCATATCCACACATCCAAATACAGTAAAATAAAATGGAACTTAGCCAAAAAGTAGCACTTAAAAAACCTGTCTAGTCCAGTAAAGACATACGCTACAAGCGACGATCCAGATTTGTTTTGCTAAATGTCTACCACAAGATGACTCCCGCGTACGCGGACTTTGGCGAATCGCAGCCCATCTCAGAGACGTCTCATCAGCTTTTATCATATTAACTGTTTTCGCAAACGCAGTGGACGATCTCTTTATTGTGACCGTGGTGTGTAATCTTAAGCTATATTTTGTAGCGATGCTGCAAAACTATGATCCAAAACAGAAGATGACCTTAAGTTGGTCGCGCAGCTTATTTTTTTTTCTTATACATAGAAATGAGATACGAAATTACTTCCGCCATTGCTTAATATTCTATATGGCTTTCCTGTATTTTATATTTTTCCTGACAAATACAACCTTACCATCACATGAGTTTGCAGTCAAACGCAAGTAAAATGCACAATAAAAAAAAATATTGCCACCCTCGCTCGGTGATCGGTCACAAGATATTTCCATTACATTTCCTTCGATACTTGGCTTTTAGATTTTCTTCAATATGACAAAGATTTGCAACGTAAATATACACTTGTATTTCGTCCGACAGACAGTTATTGTCACCGTATTTATTTATGCTCGCGAGACGCGATTGTGAAATATCACCGGGTGGATGGCGCGCGTTGTCTGGCGGCTGACATCGAGAAGGGTTTGCGACTAATAAACCAAATACAAATAATGCATGAACTACTTGTTAATATCATGTATTATTCGGTTCGCGCCAAAGAGTTAGCCGAGCAACATTTTATTACAATAAACACTGAAAAAATGTAATATGTAAATGTAATCAGCATAATACTTCACATTTGTAACATGAAATTAGGATTTTTTGCTTCATTCTACTACGTCTGCATCATTATAATTAATTCCTTGCAAAATTATTTCATTCCAAAAAAAAAGAAAAAAGTACTAGGACTTCAGTACATATTATAATTCCATTACCGAGATTAAAGGTTACATTATTATGATAGCATCGACTTAAGATACACGGTAACATATTTTATGGCTGTCGGTTAACAACGACCAGTCTGTACTCCGTACCGGCTAGGAGACTACATGATTTAATATTTATAATTACACGTTCTCATTTACAACTGCTTATTTATACAATAATAGTTGTCGCTCAGCGGTCGAGAATCGATCGAGTAGTTCGTTTTATTGATGTTTAACGTTATTGACGTGATTATGCCCAAGAAAACATTGCGTATAACTCTCTAATGTATTATGCTATGTACTAGTTGTCGTCTTATTTAGAACATACGTACCAAACATGAAGTGCCATTTTGCTATGATGTATTTAAAAAGCAATAAAACGCTTATTTTGACATTTCCTTTAACAGTTTATTTCACATTGAAAGTACGAACGAAAACATGCGCGCAATGTGCTGAAAAAGGGGTACAAAATTTTTTCACATATTAATATATAGATTTATAGCGTATTAGATGAGGCTCGGTTGTAGTAGCATGTATGATGACGAATGATCTAAAGTGGACATTGGTGCGAACACGTAGCGTGTCCACGAGGCCGGCGGCGGGTAACAACCTTTGACGATAGTGTTGATGATGATGCGGAGATAGTGCGGTCGACGAACGCCGCCTGTCATCCTCTCGCCGCTCGTCACAATTAGCGTATCTTGGTACCTGAATGGTAAGTATTTAAACGGGGCCCCCAATATGGGCCTCTCGCCCGCATAGTCACGCAGTTAAAAGCAACCGCATTGCTAAAATTGCCCTACATTACACTTATACTACCTGAGCGCATGCGCGAACTTCGCTCCACTTTGTTTTTGCGTTCAATGTCAGTGTATCGGCTAATTTTATCGCGATTCGCATACACTACGTAACTATCTTGTTTGATGAGGCCAAAAGTCTTTTTGTTTTGATTTGCCCGACCAGAATAATACGTAATTTTGTGATTAAAATGCAACAGTATTGTCGGATTGCTTTCATAAAGAACTCTTTAACTATTTAAATTAAGGTAACATTTCGACGAGTTTCTTTGCACTAAGCGACATTAAAGTCATCAACTACATAATACTACAAAGATATGCAGTCTTGAACTGCACAGAAGTTCGGTCCGCAACGCGTGGAATAAATTAGGGCTGCAAAATTTGACATTATACCGTAGCAAAACACTGGTTTATGTCCATATTATGCATTCAATATAAACAAACAAGCGAGGTTTGTGGACGTTATGGACGATCCCGTCGATATGGACGACAGAATTGGATAACTGTTGCAAATGTGGGAACGGAGAGAGCACATGGCCGAGCGAGGTGAACGTGCCGGCATCCGTGTGACGTCGTGACACGTCGAGCAAACGCTTTTCGTCGCTATTTCCGCAACAAGTGTTGTTTTGCAGAGAGAGGCCCGAGCGGGCGAGAACGGTCGGCGGGCGTCATGCACGCGCCCCGCCGACCGCCGACACCGCCTGCCACGCGAATTTTATCCACAAACGATTATTCTATTATTTTTCGAGCGAATGCGATAACACACGCCACCAATACAACATTCCATTATTGTTCTTCGCCGCTCACTCTGTCCCGTCTCGATTCCTGCAACGGTTCTTACGAATTGCGGACGTTGTTAGCGCCCCGGATTAACGCATATCCTCTTTATCCCCATGCGACAATACGCTGGATACTATTACAGTGGTGTGCTCACCTCTTTTGCTAGAATGATTTCTTGTGTACATTTTTCTTTTACGAGCAAAAGAATATATGAACTATTCAGTGTTATAATTTAACAATGTCTTTGATGTTGAATTTATTGGACGTTACATTTATTTTACACCAGTGATTGTATGTGAAGTTGGGTCATATGAAGTCGCGTGGGCTTTACGTCACGCAGTAGATAGGCAAATATAAACACACGGTCAATAGCGCCGACACCATTGCCTTTTTAGGGGATCTGTATGGACAGCTGATGGTGGATCCTATAATTTATCAGATGGCACAATTTTATGTATTATAGTCATAGCTTAACATAATTAAAGTTACTCTGTCAACCAGCCATTCAAGAAATGACAGCATTTTATGGCAATGTCAAATAATTGACACGATTTACAATTCGGTATCATTTCAATATCAGTTGTATGCAAAATAATCCCCTTCCGTATATAAATGATCACAGACCGAGGAAAATAGATATCACAGATAAGCTTTACAGATAGGACACTCCAATGGGCGTTTATTATTTCGTTGAAGAATGTCAAGTTCGATGAATAAATAAATACGTAACGAGTCAACGATGACCAGTAATTTGAAAGCAGACAAAATAAGGGTTCACTTTAGACGAGCAACGATTAACGAACGTAGGGCGAGAATGGAAAGACGAAGATTTGTATAAACAGCAACAATCTGGACTCATTACACAATTTTCAAAGACCATGTACTGTGTATGCAAAGAGTTATGTATTTCATGTTTAACTTTGAATATATTCCATCATTCAATTTTTCCTAATGCATAACAGAAACATGTGTCAACGATGTTTTAGATTTTACTGTTCCTAATGTTGTAATGAAAATTTAAATCATGATTATCATTGTCTCTAAGTAATCACACCTTTTTTGTATTGTCATGCGTTTACTGTTATTATTGATTTGTAAAACATCTCGCACCACAAAAGTCTTATAATTTTGGGTATACGTGCGAAGCGTGCGTTTTTCACTTCGTATGTTCATCTGATGTATTGTACTATAAATATTTTCATCTACATGAGCAACGGTATTAATTACTTTAGCTAGAATATCAGTTACGTCGTATCGCTAACTCGTTCGTGATGGTACAAGGCTGCAAGGGGCGGTGTTTGTAGAACCGGTTGAGGATGGCGGTTGCGAGCGCGAGGCTCGCTGCGTAGCCAAGCAGGCACTCGGTGAGAGGTTGCAATCTGCACCGGCGAGCATTCCGAGCGCATTCCGCGGCAAGCCCCGGCCGCGAACGACCTAGCTGCGGCCTCGGATACTCGCAAATAAGCCACCACTCTCACAAATATTCTAATCGTAATTATTATTACTGCATGTTATACTAGATACGTGGAACGTCTGCTTGAAGCGGATTGAACATTATTTTTATTACAATTCATCAGGTAATTATTTGTATATTTGTTTAATTCTATGTTCAAATATGTTGACTGGTTGACTGGTAGAAAGTGCGCCCTTTGTTAAGAAGAAAGACCAATTAATAATAAATAAATAAATGTTATAAATATAATATGTACTTATAACAAAAATCTTCGAGAGGCAACTAGGCCATGTAAATAAAATATGCATAAATTTTACTGGAGGCTATTTATTCGCATGAATCTCGTAGACGATATTAAGCTATAAAAATAAGTTCGTTGCAGTGACATGCAATTGCGGAAATCGTAGTCGAGCATTGTGCGAACATAATGTGCAATAAAGTGCTCCTACAAATGCCGCAGGCGAGGGGGTCCGTCTCAAGCAGGCCTACGGGCCGACCGCCTCTCCCTCTCCCACCCCTTTCATATGCGGGTCAACGACCTCGCTTTTACGACCTTGTTAGTTCCTTGCACACCGTTCCGTGGGCATGCACCCACGTCGAATAGGGGTACTGCATTGAATTAAATTATTGTAGAATGATCGGTATGGCGCGTTCGGCGGACAGTGAGCGGCAGGCCGTTAGTGAGTCAGCGACAGCCGAAACGGCCACGACGTAAAGTGTAAACAACCGGAGGTACACCCTTCGAGGCCGGCGCGCGCTCGCACACGCTCCTCTCGTCGATGTATCGCCAACTGTTTTGTTCTGAGCGGCGGCATCACGTGAATAAATTTAGATAAAATTATTGTCGAGCTGCGTAGGAATTTTCGTACCGGTTACCTACTTAATTTATATTGATTTACACGACATTTGTTATTGAGCGTTTACTTATATTACAGCATATGTTGCGTTTTATAACGATGGACGTAAGATAAATGCTAGCAGGTGGAACGAATGCGAGAGTTGACCGGAGACGTGGGATATTATTTTTGTTTAGACACACACAAGCCAACTTCTTGTGTCAACTTTTTTATACGTATACATTTTTATCTTCGTATAGGTACGACAGGATTCGGCGCATACATGACGTATGAACGTTTACAAACTATTTGAACGTAACATCACGCCTGTAATCCCCTAAGGGGTAGGCAGAGGAGTGTAGTACACCCCCACAATTCACCAGTTA
>DWDX01004007.1:0-12284 GCA_018245675.1 Agara michaeli
ATGTAAGTTTTATGTAGTATGTATATATGTATGTCTATCAGCTGCTCGGTTACCATAACGCAGGCATTCAATTGTCTAATTTGGATTCGGATAGCTGTGTAAACGTAACATCACGCCTGTAATCCCCTTAGGGGTAGAGGAGTGTAGCCCCCCCCCACATTTCACCAGTTACGTTTAAGTCCCACAATGGAATAGGTGGTGAGCCTATTGCTATACACCGGGCACATCCAGACTCTGAGTCACTACTGGAAATTCTAAATTAAAAAAATCTAACAGTACAAAACCCGGGATTTGAACCCAGGACATCCCGATCGGCAGTCGCGCTAGCAACCGCCCGACCAACGAGGCAGTCAAATATAGATGGCTGTGTCATTTGTTATTATTATTATTATTGTTAACGGTGATGACGGATCGGTATATATATAACCTTGCAGTTATTACGTTTATCATACCTTTTGTTGTATGATAGGCTTTAGCTACGTTCACCTGGACACGAATACATTGTGAATTTCGATGAGTCCGTAAAAGCCTCTTGGCGTTTACTGAATCGGTTACATGATACTGGTGTGCATTGATTTCAAAGTGCTTTGTGAATATCGGCGAATCCGAGATATGGTTGTCATAAGCATTAAATGTTAGGAACGCCACGTTGTCAATATATAGCCTGTCCTGAAGCAATCTTCATGTCTCTCTTAAGGATTCCCAAGACAGTACTCGTGAACGCGTCAGTAGGAGAGATGTTAATTAGCTCATAAACAATCGTATCTCATGTTACCTTTCTTTTTCTTATCAATGATTTCGCTTAATTGACGTGATATCGAAACTTCTCATATAACATGTCTTCTCTACTAAAATACCACTAAATTTAGACAGAATCTGTCAAATAAATCACCGTCTATTTTTTGGGCCTCTTGCTGAGGAGCTAACATTGAATTAATTAAGTAATAGAATATTATATGAGAAGGCTTTGTATAGATACCGGAGAGATCATCTACCATCTACCGGCCTTTTTTCCGACCTTATTGTTGGTCCACTGATGGACCGGGTCTCCTCTCATGGTGAGAGGGATTTTAAAAAATACCTGCCGGCCTTTTCTCATACTAAATACAACATTACTCAATTTTCGCTTTCACAACGTAGAAAGCTTTTATATATAGAGCAATACAAAATAAAAATGGAAAATTCGAATTACGAAAATTCAAAACTGGTCGTTGCAAAGCAATATCAGTAATACGATAGGATGTTGCAAATTGGTGTCGCGTCGAGTCACCTTTGTAGTGCATTCCTTTGACGCAGCGCTCTTAGTCTCGACGTCCACGGGTAATGTGACAAAGATACAACCTTTATATCGTTCTAGCTGCCATAGGACTCTCCAAAGGCGCAAATAAACCTCGTAGCAGTTGAATAAACAAATAAACCTTGTAGCAGTTGGTTGCGATAAACCATCGAGTGATGTCGAAGCTGCTAACAATCCAGCAAATCATACCGTTTTCTGTCTGTCAGTAGTATTTCGGCGGACACATACAATTCGCAGCGGCTACGATCCATTCCGCTCTAACCTGTCCCGATTCCAATACGTCTCTGTACAAGTATTTCTGGATCAAGGCATAGGGAATATACCGTATTATATTTCCATCTATCTGTTATAGTCAAGTAGTGATAGCCTAGTGGTTTGGAATAGCCTCCCACTCCTACCTACCGGGGTTGATCAATTCCTGGGACACACTAAGTCAAATTTACATATCACTTGCTATAACCGTGAAGGAAAACATAATTAGGAAAACTGCACCTTAGAGATGTTATAAAGTACATAATATTTTATTAGGTGTGTGAAATTTACCAATTCTTTTTCAGACTGAAGCCATACTGCAACATGGCTAGTTTCATTAATATCTTTGTTATTTAAAAGAGTGCTGGGAGTTTTTTGACCGACTTTTTTATCCCAGTCTACTATAGCCTGAGGGGCACACAAAGCAGAAGTAATTAAGATGACTAAAACATGACCTTCATTAAGAGTATATATTTACCTTATAATGAAGAAAACAATTTGAATTTGAATTTGAATCAATCCGCACTTGACCAGCGTGGTGGACTATAGCATAAAATATTCTCACTGCGGGAGGAGACCTGTGTCCAAAAGTGAAAGTGTCAAAAAAGTAAGAGATGGGAATCAAACCCACGAATTTCGATGTCAGACTGCGCTACTGTTCTCGGCCCTGAGCTATTTCGCACCAGTTGTTTGTAGCTCGGCAGTCCAGCGGTGCGTGGGAAGACGACAGGAAGATTAAAAAATACAGACGAATTGAGAACCTCCTCGTTTTTTTGAAGTCGGTTAAAAAAAAAAAATTGTTAAATCCTATTAGCCGCTACCATCCGTAACTTGGACACGACATGTGGACACGTACGGTGCAGTGCCCAAATCGCTGTGCATTTGTCTGTGTAATGCTGCTATTTATTGAAGAGGACGAAAATCACTTATTCTCCTATTATAATTGTGGAAATATTTCAAGAACCGTGTACCGTACAAAGAACTGTATATGTTAAGAATTACATCAGAGATTTCTACATATTTTCAGTAAGAGAATAAATAAGCTACACAGTAAACTAATTCATTCATTCATTTCGTTTGATTTTACAAAGCGTAAATATTTCGATTAGCCTTTTGGTGTAGTGGTCAGAGACCCTGACTGCGAAACCGGTCGTGGAATCCAATCCCATCGGTTACCATATCACAGGCATTAAATTGCCTGATTTGGAATTTGTTATTCCGCATTTCGTTGTAACACCATAAAGATTTTTAAAAATTTTCAGCAATACTGAATAATGAAAATGTGTTAAAAATGCAATATGTCCACAATTGTTTAGTTTTTGAGCGCACGTGCTATTGCACAAGCGCATCTAAACGGCGTGCATTTGTTCGAGTAATGGCCTTTGTTTATTGCAAGGCCAGTAGAGTGAGGATCCCACTAAAGATCTCCGTTTGAGTTGAGTTCAATACGAAATTGCCAGTCATTGTTGGCGTACGTTTTCATTGGTACGGTGTGAAATTTAAACCACAATCAAAGCTCCAATGAACGGCGCGAGCTTTTTGTGCCTTTATAATATTCAGTTCGGTTTTCTGTATAGTAATTGCGATATCATTTTATAATTATTATAATAAATGGAATATACCATTTTTTATGGAACGACTCGATAAAACAATGACAAAATAGAATACTTGTGTTTTATATTTGCGGATTGTTCCAAAATAACACAATAGTAGCTTAATTTAATTGGGCTCAAACAGATCGACTGGTTTTTAATGTCAATAGATAAATATATCTATCTAATCAACTCGTATCTCCCCACTGCTGGGTATGAACACCTATAAAATTTACATTCAATTTCAGGTAGAGTAGAAACGAAGTGAGAATAGAATTAACAACGAAGAACAACAACAACAAAGAACTAAAAAACAATTAAGACAACAACAACAAGAACTGGAAAGGGAATAAGATTACATCCGAATCACAAATGGACAAAGGTTTTTTGAGACGAGCCATGGCCTGAAAGCTCTACAATGTAATAGCTCAATAATAAATTATTTATTAATAACCTTTTTATATTCAAAAGGTATTTTATAAATTCCCCAAAAAAAATTAAGATATTCCGATTGCAAGTCATCAGAACACCATTCCCTAGATCAGAGTACTTTACAAATCTTGCCTCGTAATGGCAAGAAAAGTACTTACGTACTTCTCCTGTACGGCGATACTTAACATGACTAGCCTTGGCTATCACATTTGCACCAGACACCAGTCAATTTAACCTTTAATTAAGTTCACTGGTCGTATAGTGAGTAGTACTGCTGGCCAGGGTTGACACATTCTGGCTCATAAATACCGGTATTTTTTTTAATTATTGGTATTTGTAAAAGAGGAGTATTCTATGTTTGAACTAATTTTTCCGACAGAAATTAAGACTTCATTCGTCAAGTAAAATCAATTTGAAAATGATTCTGTTTTCAAATTTTACAACATCATTCACCCAAACAAAATTATATAGCTTCTTTCTTAGATTCTCCAATTAGATGACAACCCTAAGAAAAATTAGCATTCTACGATTTCCGTATTGGCAACCCTGTTACTAGCTGGTAGGTATTAGATTTTACTGCAGGTTCATAGTCCACTCGTAAAGTGTCTCAGTGCTGTTAGTTTCAATAAAACTTAATAGCAACATTGCACCAGTAATCTACGGAGCAACATTGTTCTGAATTTCCGAAACGTTTTGTTATTTAACAATAATACCAATATATAAGTAACGTTATCAGCTGTCTGGTTACTACAACAAAGGCCCAGTGTAATTTGCAATCAATGTGCCTAGTTCGAGTTTTCTTCTCTACTCGCATTAGCGTAAACTATCAGAATTTGTATGGTATTGAAACAGCGCCAACTAGTGTCAACTTTAATAAAGATTAAAAAAAAAAAAAAAAACTAGTGTCAGTAATAGGAAACGAATGTTGCGAGTGCGAGTTTTTTTTGCGAATGGCAATAGCACTTGTCAGTGGCAACATTATCTCACGTGATTGGATGTTTCAAGAGGTCGGACAGTACGAAATACAAAATTTGACATTCGATACGTCATTGCCATAGCAACTTACACTCGCTGCTCGCCGCGTTTGGCGTTTCTTCATTCGAATATATGTATGTATTTGTTGAACTCGCACTCAGCACACTGATTCCTATATGTAAAGTTGAATCGATATGTTATTTTTACTTAAGTAACAATGTAGCGATCGAATTTCATTAAATAAAGGCTCACTGAACGAGATACACGAATTATACTGCTAGCTGTGGAAGCGAAGGTTTTTTTTCAGCTATCAAACATCAAAACCACTCATGTTTAGCCGTGTAATTGAATTGTGACCAGAGTTTTGTCCAATTTGCATGCGGCGTGTACAAAAATGAACCAGCAAAATCTGCGTAAATTGAAAACTTTTAGTATTGAAATGGGAAAGGATTCTTATATATCATATATGTACATATGTTTATACGTTGCACTAAAAACCAAAAAAATGCCGGTTATTAATGATATTGGTTTAGGAATCGCGTTTAGAGTTTTTTAAATTGACTAGTTGTTTCTCTCCGGATGTATAGTTACTGGATATTTTTCTATACTGTGCTTTGTGCTAAAGACAAACATAAAACATTGATTTGTATAAACATGTAAATATTTTACAGAATTGCTTAGATCCATATTATGGTATCATTGATGAACAAAATTTTGATATGAAAACGGGAATCTTATTCCTTAAACAGATAATAACTATTAAATATTTATCTGGATTTTTTTATCTAGGACAAAACTTTGGTGCGATGTAGATTGAGAGAAACCCGGACAACAAGAACTCTCGAAACAATTAAAACGGAAAAATGGGGTAATAAAAATACGTACTCAACACAGCAATGGTTAAATAACTTCATTTTAATTACAATAACTTTAAATCTAAGTCTACAAGAAGTTAACATTGTTATACAAAAGGTATTTGCGTGCAAGTGTAAGCCGCCGAAAGCTCCGTCGCTAAGCGAATGCAAAGGATAATATGAAAACTTACTTCGTTGCTAAAGCACTCCGAATCGTGCATTTCCCTTATTGCAAAGTCATTAAAACAGTGCGAGCAGACCGGAGGATTTTAATTAATATTTTAATTATTGCAAAATAACACCTTAGTACTTAGAAAATATATATGAAAAGATTTATTGTTAACACATTCATTGTTTCACGATAAGCAAATAGGCTGTCAGTTACAATGCTTGTTTACAGTGATAAAAATAAGCTCCGACCTATATTAATAACAATCCATTGTAATAATATTAATGCGAAGTGTGTTTGTTTGTCCTTCTTTCATGTCAAAACGTAGAAACGGGCCGATGCAATTTTTGGTATGGAGATAGATGAAATGCTGAAGAGTGATGTAGGCTACTTTTTTAGCGGAAAACACGTTTTATGAAGTAATACGTTTGTCTAAAAAGTACCGATTCACTATACACCATTATGTTTCTATAGATGTTTTTTATGACCTAAATACAGAACAAACAATAGAAATCGAACCCAAGACATTTGATTGACACTAGACTTTTATTTCAATCCGTAAAACATACCTACAAGGAATTTAAAATCGTTAATATAAAAATAGATAAGCGAGTATAGTATGACTTTTTTAAACAATTGAATGCAAACATTTATCGAAAAATCAATTTATAAGGAAATTAGTATCTTAATTTGCTAATGCAAATTCCACAATACAACCTGCCTAGCGCGAGTTTTCTTCCCTACTCGATCGCGTTAGCGTAAACTATAATTTGTACGGAATTGAAAGAGCCAACTAGTGCCAGTAATGGGACACTAATTTTGCGAGTGCGACTTTTTTACGCGCTTCACAACAAGCATCAAATATCAACTGGCGGTTGTCAGTGGCAACGCTATCGCAAGTGATTGGTTGTGTCAAGAACTCAGAGAGTATGAAATAGAAAAATTGACATTCGATACGTAAATGTCATAGCAACTCACACTCACTTCTCGCCGAGTTTGGCGTTTGCACGGTTCACGCGATGGTAAAGTCATTCGAATATACACAGCACACATATCCTATCATAGTAATATGTGGTATATAAAAGCGTTCCTTCGCGAATCACGGCGAAGATACTCCATTTAACTTGCAAGTTTTACTGTTACGGATATTGCTAACTGAAATGATCTCTGAACCCCGTTAGAGGTTCGATTAGATTCAGGGTTGTCCCTGCCGAGAGTTGATTTTTTTTGGATTTCCATCTGTGTATATCGAGGTGATGACTGATTTATTCATCAGCAAATTTGGACTGTGGATTCATTTTCTTCGTTCACAAGAAAAGGATTTTTTTATATGACAACCCTAAATACACAACAAATTATGGTTATTGTAAAATTGCTAATGTTATTTATTAGAAAAAAACTAAATGTAAAACATTGTTACACAGACATCCTGTTCCTAAAGAAAGACTGGCCGCTACCGATAATTAAGTAAAGCATTAAAAAAAGATATATAAGAAAGTATATATCATTATTATCACCTTCATCATTAACCCACTGTTGGGTACAGATGCATACAATATAACATACAATATAACATAATGCATTCGTACATACAATATAACATAATGCATTCGTTATCTGCCAATCCAGACTTGGCCAGCATGGTAGACTTCTTTCTAAAAACTACTATGAAACATGAAAGGAGACTTATGTTCGGCAGTGAACCAAAAAAGGGTCGAAAAAAATTTTGTGAATAAAATATTCTACTATTCACAATATAAATTCATGCACCTTGTAAACATAAGCCCGTGTTTAAGCACGTAGGCAGATCCAAAACGTAGTATATAAGAGGGTTTGACAAAGGACAGAGACTATTAGGGTTACGCTTTCGATTACAATTCAAAATATTTTGTTATTTGTCGTTACTTAATTATTATCGTTAATTGTTGTGTGATATTTGTTATCTGTTATTCTATGTATCTATACTGCCACGCCTATTTACCGAAAGGATAGGCAGAGGTTAAAGTTCTTTTGTCGCTTCTACCGTTATCAAAGCTGTTCGGACTCGTCCGTTAGAGGTAAGTACTCTTGAACTAGTATTTCTGTTATAACCCTTCTTTATTACTTTTATTGACTTCTCGTTGCTCGTCATTCGTTACTCCGCTACGCAGCAATGTTTTCTACGATGTGTTCGTGTATTAAGGTTATTTTAAAGGAACTAGCTAACAAACAGAAACAAAATATTCATTGAAAAGTTTGTTATAAAACATATGACAATTTAAATCATATTTTGGAGCTTCATGTAAACAATATGGCTTGTAATCTCCAATAGCGTTAAAAGTATAACCGATTTCGCATATTAATACAAATCGAAATATGATACTGACAGATATGTAAAAATATATCCGACTGAAACAAAATTGATTGACAACCCTAACAAGTTGACTGCATACCATTTCTATCGACTATTCAAATGTAACTCACCGTAGCGGAGGAAATGCGACGACACATGAAAGTAAGCCCTTTGAAAAAAAATATATCGTCGACAGCCCTGCATCTAATTCCGGTTGAGTTCATACCATCGCCATCGGCTTGTTTGCTAAAGAACCTATTTATATGAAATTGAACAGGTTAATTCCCTTTACGGCCGGCTACCCAATAAAGGTTCTGTTGCGCAACATACCGTTATGTCGGCTTGGTAAAAATGTTCCACGGGTTATTAAGGACTTTGGGTGGATCTCCGCAGTGAATTATACCAGTGGGTACATAAATGAACCGAAACAGATAGTTAAGGGCGCAGTAGCAGTGGAGTGTTTGTTCGAAAGTGATTTAATCTCTGTTGCCTTGTAAAGCTACTGTCGGGTGTAGTCTGTCTCCTGGTGGATATTATAAGTAGATATTATAATAACTGTAACTATAACTAGGGACAATTTCACACACGGCTATCCGATTCCAAATTAGTCAACTGAATGCCTTTGTTATGGTAACCGGACAGCTGATAAACATACATATATACATACAGTATAATATTTATATAGATCTTTTTATTACACCCAGACACAGAACAAACAAATGTGCTCATCACACAAATGTCTGTTTGTTGTCTAGAAATCGAACCTACTACCCACGTCGCATTCAGGGTCTCTACTCCACCACGAGACACGTGTAAACACACGTCACAAATATAACCAGCGAGCTATGAAAATAACATTGAATATCCCGGGCAAGCACACCAAGCGTTACAAATATCCCATTAGTAGAGGAATACCCGCAAATATTACCGCATAGAGTTTTGCCCGTCTTTATTTCAATATTTTTTCCCTGTACGCCCAGCCGGCTGTAGACGTGCGTTTGACCTACTTTGGGTAGGAATACGCGTTGATTTTCTTCTCTCCCATTTGTCTGATAACAGACGAAAACGTTAATAGTTCATAGTTATTGCATTAGGTCGTGTTTATTTGATGTTTATTTGATTTCATCATCATATCATCATCATTTGATACCATGCGCGTTTCAGTTTTAAAATGTTATACGATTCTAAAATAAAAGTAGCCTAAGTTACATCTGCTATCTGCCAGTGAAAGTCCCGTCAAAATCGGTCCAGCCGTTCGAGAGATTACCTGAAACAAACAAACAGACAGACAAAAATTGTAAAAAAAAAATATTTTGGTATATGTACCGTGTATAAATACATATGCATTTAGTAAAAAGCGGTTATTTTAATATTACAAACAGACACTCGTATTTTATTTATTTGTATAGATTACTTATTTAACCTTCATTTTTTAACCTACCTAGGTTTTACAAGGAACTTAATGCCTATAAGCGTTCTCTAACAGTCAGCTCAGAGGACAATATGTGGGTGGTAATGATATCGAAGTAAAGCCTATAAAAGAGATGAATAAATAAAATAGACAAAGGAGAAAAAACGACAATTGAAAATACAATAAAATAATTGAGGATACATGTATAACAGTATGAGTATAACATTATAACAACAATAGTAACAGTATAACAACAATAGTAACAGTATAACAACAATAGTAAATTAACAAAAAGATGATGCGTTATCTTTCGCGTCACGAATATGTGACGTCACTCTCACTTTTACATTGTTAAGGGTTGTGACTGATGCTTCACATAGAGAAGCGAAAACATTCGGGGTTGGAGAGACAGTTCGGGCTTCCGCAACGGTAACCGTGTCAAATATACCGTATTTGCTTTACGCTGGCTTGATATCCTCTATCTGGTTTCGTGAGAGGATATGTCAAATAAAGATTGCCGATAGATTTGTCGATGTCATATATTATGAGATGTATATCGTTTGATTGATCGATTAAAGACCCCGACTGTAAAACCTGAGGTCGTGAGTTCGATTCTCACCCAGAACAAACATTTGTACGATGAGCACATTTGTTCGTTCTGTGTATGGTCGTAATAAAATTATAGAATCTACGTAAATATTATATCGTATGTATACATGTATACCAGCCGTTCGGTTACCATAACACAGGCATACAAGTAGGCATATATTTCTGTTGGTCTGTAAACAAAATGCGTAATATATTTAGCTTCATATGAAAAGTAATTGAAAATACAGCGAATATGTATCTGAATTCCTTCATTATTGAATAGACATATTCTACTTGCACAGTGGGATGTCGGTGTATTCAGACATATGAACAGAAGTGACGTGAAGCAATTGAAATTGAAAGCGAGGCGCTAGATATATAACAGCTACAGTAACAGTCAGTAGTAATACGTGTGAAATACTAGTAATAATAATAATAATGATAGCTGGAACAATACGAGAGTGTGTTGTAGTGTGCTAAGTTTGCTAACCCGCACTTGGCCAGCGTGGTACAACAGTCTAATTCATTCCCACTATAAGACGAGTCCCGCGTCCAGCAGTGGAATAACACTAAGATAGGAAAAAAATCACAGGAGAATCGTGTTCCATATTGGAACAATAAATAAAATAGGGTCGACACAAAAAATAAATAACGATAATGTGATATGGGGTTTTTCAAAAAAGGTGCTGATAGTCTTTCAGGGCTGGCAACGTATTGGTGACGCCTCTTGCGCGGGCAATGTTTATCCGCTAAATGATAAAAAAGATTACATACCATTGACAATGAAAGATAAGAAAAGATAGCGTGCAATCTGAATAGAACTCGATGAGTAGTTGATTTAAAAATGAACAGTGCCGTTGTTAGTGCTAGCGATGTGAGATTATTATTTTCAAAAGCCACTAGCTACGTCAGTGCAGTGGCAAGCTATACAATCAACGGGGTGTTGTTTGACAAAAAATTGGCAACACTAAGCCGTGTTGCCAAATACACTCGCTGCGAACGTGAATTGTGCTGAGTCAACACACGGTTTTTATTCAAACGCTGTATGTAGGCTGTTTCGAGAGAAAAACACACCTAGAGCAGGCTTTGTTAGGTCTCAGCACACAGTGTTGAAGTCAACATTATTTATAAAAACGCACCAGAAAACACTACAAAATAAATTGTACGTAGCGATAAGGCACTTGTTTCCGCAGCGCAGTGAAAGCTAACGCAGCTAGCGGGGATTCCCAACAAAATAATGAAGCGATTAAATGTATGTGTTATGGTAATCGGATAGCTGGTACATACATATAGATACGACACTGTCCTCGTCACGTAAATATTTGTCCTGAATGGGAATTGAACCCAGGACCTCTCTCTAACCACTCAAACGCGAGGCTAGTCTGATTAATATGAAATATGTACGCATGAAATAAAAATAATATGACGGCGTAAGGAGAGTAAGAATCTTACATTCGATAGAAACAGCACAGAGGAAGGACTCGATGCTAATGAAGTGACATAAGAGTTAGTTCGGGTTCGGATAAAGGTTTTGACTTCTACAGGGGATGTTCGTCCAGCAGTGGAACGATGGAAAGGTCGAAAAAAAAAACACGTGTCACAGAACAAATCCATTCACAAAACACGCAGAAAATAACACGCGATCATATGACCACGTTTCAATATTGATACGCAACATTCATGCCGCTACGAATCCCCGTAATTCAGATAATGAGGTTTATGTGGATGCCGGCGACACACAAATTGCCTGATCGACGACGTTCCGCCTCCAATAGATACGGGCTATGATTTGTTTATTCGATTTATTTAACGCCTATTCGGTGTTTGTACAGAGCAACGAGCTTTCGTAACTTTTGTATTATCTAAAGTTTAATTTTAATTTTTTGTTTTTGTTATATTTTGTTGTTGTTGTTGTTGTAATGTGTGTGTTTTTTTCTTACGGGACGGTGTGGTCGCTCTGCGACAAAGTTCTTCGATAAATAAAAAACAAAAAAATTTTTTTGTACAACTTTATTCATTGTTCCGTTTTGATCTTTTTGAAGTTTAAGCATCAATCGCTGTAGTGGCGATAAAAGCATCGTAAGGAATCTTACATGATTTTGAGTTTTCCAAAGTCATATGATCTCAGTGTAACTATTCTCAATAGTCTGGAAAGTTGCTGATGTAATTTAAATAAATGTATGACTCTAAACACTTATTACCTTCACATTGTTAAGCGATATGCAATGCATACACAATTAGTGGAGTTGGTTAATTATCGGAGCTAGAAATGTTCCCGACACTACCACTTGTCCTGCGCGCGGGATTCTTGTCTTGTTCTTAAGGGTGCGTGCACAATCGCTTTAATTAGTGGGTCACTTAGAAAAGTACAATGGCATTAGT
>DWDX01004008.1:0-12277 GCA_018245675.1 Agara michaeli
AGCTAAGAACGGATTTTACGAAATTCCACCCACAAGGGGTTTTGCGGGGGTGTCAACAATGAAAAATTCACATTTTCTAACTATAGCTCTTTTAAGTATAGTCAATTAAATCAAACCTCATTTATTATACCGTTCCTGTTTTTTCAATAACCGGAAAATTTATACACAGAAAAAATTGTAGAGAATGCCAAATTTAAAAATTGATTTAATTTAACTACGGTCGATTTTCGACCACTAGTATATATAAATATGTATTAATAGAAATTTGTATATGATCATAATTTCCATTCATCAGTTGTGAAACACCGATTTATATACAAAGATATATTTTTTATTTACATATTATCCAGCGAAGGTGTCCAGTATTTTAAATGTCTGACTGACTGAATAACCTGAATTATTCATCATCTCGCGTCTCTTCTCAGAACGAGAAGGTTAAGACCATTGACTGCCACACTGGCCAAGAGTGGGGTAACGAGGATAATAATCATGTTCCGTGTATGCAAACAGTAACAAAAGTTCGTGTGTCGAGACATCGGACTGCCTAGAATACGATGATAGTAAATGATATTTAATTAAACCATGATATATACCAGCAGATATTGCCATCATAAGCCTCGATTGCTCTGCTTCTTCTTCATATATCTCTGTGCTACTAGTCTTATATATTTCGTCCAAATCTGTATTCTTCTCTGTCTCTAACATCGGCTTAGATTGAGGAGACTGTTGAGAATTTAAACATTTTATATAAGTAATACTATTTATATGGAAAGTGTTAATTCACTATAATCTTAAAAATTGAACATACATTAAAACGTAAACGATATAAATTAATGCATTAATAATGATATCGTGAAAAATTGAAATGGACAGTTAAACGGTTATCACGAAATTATAAGCTAGCTAACTGAAGCTAGCACAAACTGAAACACAAGATTGTTAAACGAATACAGAATTACAAATTAAGCAAATTAGATAGTTACACACAAAATTGACTACAAAAAATCTCTACACTTCCTAATTTTTACCAGAATTTATACATCAAAACAAGTAATCAAGAAAACTATAACATACTCGTAGAATCAGGTAACATGACGAGCTGTACAAGGATATTCCAAAGTCAAGGAATTCAACTCACACCTGATTTACGACTCCGTTAACGTCATTACACCTTGATAGAGCCATAGCGTAAACGTTTATAATATGAATATTTATAACACATAAGTCATCCTTACTTAGGTCGGTTCTATGTAATTAAAATTTGGACATACTTGCGAACATCTTTAAATGTACTTTGAGAAATACATTTATCGTAATAATAATAATAACAACACTGTCAGTGTAATTAATTTTAAATAATAGGATCTAGATAAAAAAATAGAATAAAATCATTATTTTTAATTGCCAAATCATGTTTTTAATTTATAGAGCTAACGAAATAAAAATTCATTGAACAAAAAACATTTTCATTTTAATAACTTACTGCGCAAAGATAAATATTCGTTTATAACGTATATTAAACTGTATTCTGAATGTAAATAATTATAATTTGCATACTTACCTCATAAGTTGGAATTAGATCACTATGTATGTGTATAATTTAATAATGTGATGTCTGTTGTATACCTACAATATCATAAATTTATTATGTATCGCTGCAACCCTTTTACGTCCCACCACTGAATATGGGTGTGTTCCACAATAGCGTGAGGCCTGTTGCATTCTCCCCTAGGTTGCAGTAATGCGGCGTGGCGAGTCTATGGATTAAGTGGTCAACACTCGTGTATCAAGTGATTTCAATTTAAGTTCTTCGGCAACTTCCGCAACGGTTTACGTAACCTGCCATCTAAAGCGCGGTTCGAAAACGCTGGCGAAAAAGTGGTACTAACGGTCACCCATCCTAGTGTCGAACGGTGTTGACGCCTAATTTTACATAACATCAAAGTTAAGACTATCACCACGTCAATAACTTAAACTAAATATGATATAAGTATGTTCGTAACATTATCTTTGTACACAATTGAAGCGCTATTAATACAGCATCACAAATTCTACTCAAATTATGGAAATAGAACGGTCGCGAGCAATAATCCTCCTATAGTTGACATTTTGTTGAACTAAATGTACTTATGTTAATATTAATCTTAACATTGAAATGTGACTCATACATTCTGCCAATTAAATCCCATAAAGCAATGGAAAGCCTCGCACAGATGCTGTGTCCCCAGCTCGGGTCGCTCTCTTCTGAGATGAAGCTCGCCCAGGAGGTGCAGTGCTCTGCCCAGCTGTTTACGCAGCCCATTCTCCATTGCTAGGGCCCCCATCTCTGTCAACAGGTCAGACGCCCTGACGTGATTTCCTAATCTGAAAAGTAAATATTTTTTTAATTTATATGAAATGTTCAGGTACGAAGTGCATGTTACATATTTTAAATTTTAAGAAAATAGGGAACCTTTGCATTACAGCAGCTAAATGCATTTTAGTATCACATAATCCTCCTATATTGTTACTATTCTTATATATTTTGAGTGCTTTGTCAAAAGTCTTCTGAGCATTATTCAAGTTATTCATCATCAGTTGGCTTATTCCAATTTCTAGAATAGCTTCTGCTGTTTTTGGAATGTCATCAGCTAAAAATATTTTGTTATAATTACTTAAACTACATTTTTTACTGATAAATTGATAATAATAACACGTTCATAAGCAACATATTAATAATAAAGTACAATTGAATCACAAGGGATCGTAATAGGTAACAAAAGATCACAGTATTGTAAAAAATCGACATGGAGGCCCACAAGTATATGTACAGGTGTGTCCTCAAATGACAGAAATTCTTCCTGAAGTCACTCATATAGGTATATGTCAATTCGGGAGGACTAAGTTAAAACGCGCGCGGCGTTTATCTTAGACAATTTGCCTACAAAACAGATCAAACCTAAACACAAGAACTATAACAATACACGTAAGTCAGAAACACTATTTTTAATATTCCTAACCATCCCTGGCCCTCCTCTCGGCTAGCCGCGAAAGCCTTTCCGATTTTGCTGGGTCTTCTTTGCGTGCATTCCTAGCTTTACTTAGAAGAACTCCATGTAATTGTAAGGCTGTAGCTCCAAATACTGTGTCTAGGGGTACTACTTCGTCTTCATTCTCAGCTTCATAAAGTGGCCAGTCCTTTGACAAACGGAAGGATGAATCAATAGGAATCAAAAATAATCTTGTAAATTATTTTATGCGTATGTTTGTCTTGTAAATAATTTGAAGTATTGCTCACCTAAAGATTACTTACTCTCTTTTTCAAGGATAAGTGTTCAATAAATATTCTTTTCGTCAACACTGTTAAGGTCAACATTAGCATTGAAATAGCTGAGAGCTAAATCCTAATCCTCTCAATAAACATTTGATAATCCTAGGCCTTCCCGATACCATTCAACCCAACTATACTGGTAGTTGTTGTATCTAAAACTACATGTGACAATCTTCCACAACACCTCAAGTGGTGACAGAACCTTCTACTACATTAAGCTATAAACGTTGTTTAAGTTTCGAATGGGAGGTAAGGAGAGTTTATTTGAATACCTTTCCAATGGCGTTGTCCCTGACTTCCGTAAGTATTTTAAATGGTTCCTCAGGGTCACCACCTGGAACTAAAATTACAACATTAATCAAATAAATTGAAAGACAAAACACGTCTCAAGTATCTGTTAATCAATATATGACAGTAATAGAAGTTACTATTTTCATTGCCTTGCCCTTTTACCAGCTAAACGGAGGGATGTACAATATGTTTTTTCTTTTAACGTAAGTTACTATATTTAATGATCATTTCTGTATTGATAACCGTAAGCAAACTGCAATTTACAGAAGAACTAAGAAGTTTCTACTAAGATACCAAAAATTTCCAAATAATAATACACATAATATGTAAAATAATCGTAATAAATGCATAAACCAATCAATTGTTTATTGTATAAAATGGTTTACAACATTTCTATTTATTTAATATGCCCACTTGTATACCAGAAGAGATGACAAAGCACAAATTCATAATCGACAATACATTCTAATTATGCTTACAGAAAGGATTGACCAAAAGAATTTTCGTCCCCCCCTCTAGTTGTGCGCGACGATTGGACGTTAAAAATTGTAAGAAGTTAGTTTTATAGTTTGTCAAATAAATAATATCTAATTGTAATTTCTAATACTATGTGGAATTTGTAATATCGCTTATACAATAAAATGATTTACATTTATCCAGCAAAAACTTGGCGTAATGGTATTTACAGCAGCTCTTCTGGCGTCCACCATCAATCAAATACTGACTCGAAATAGCTATGGCTGCCAAGAAGAATTTCTCTGCCAACCAGAGAATACCCTTTCCCTTTTCAGCGTAATACAACGCTAGCGCTAGTAATTCTAAGCATTCTTTCTTCGTGTTCTCTAAAAGTTTTAAGCAAAGTGTCAACTATAACAGGTTCAATTAAAGTTACAAGTTCTAAAAGTATAATAACCACTATCAACCTCAATATCTACAACTCCATAGAATTAGCGATTTTAGGCAAACATGTCCTCAGAATTAAATTAACTAAGTAGGTATACCTTTATCTCGTTGTTTTTCAGCTCTTATAAGGCCAGCGGCAATATGTTCCAAGTAAACAGGTTTTTTTCTAAGGTCAACTACTATTCCTATATCATCTTCAGCTAGCAGTTGTAAGTTATCGTAAAGAAGATCTTGCATGTAATCAGAGGCCTCGCTATATCCTGATTCTCTCAGTTCAAGGATCAGACATTCATGGAGGGGTAATTTTCGTCTACAATAGTTTAATATCTTAAGGAAGTTATTACAGTATAATATTTTTTACCTTTGATTAACATTCCGCCTCTTAAATAACTAATAACCAATTATGAGTAGGTACTAAAGTGGGAATAATAATGCATTTCCGATCCATATTTTTTTCATGAATTAATATTCTAATTAATATACATATGATTGTACTTAGATTAACCGGATGAGACAAATAAAGGTACTTAGTTATAATAATAACTAACTTATAAAAAATCTAACACCATCATGATAATATACTGGTAGCAGTAATACTACAAATTTGGGCCTTTCATACACATTTGCTCTAAACAGCATTATGATAAAAGTAAAAATACTCTGTATAACTATAACCTTCTTTTGTATCCTGCAAGCTACGAAAAAGATATAGTAACTATTTACTGCTTATGTTTTCTATTACCTTCTAATCCCTTTGGCGTCCAAGGCATCGAGACTGAAAAGAGCTTTATTCCGTAGATTTTCCAAGCTATTTTTAGTCATACAAGCCATAAGCTTGGGAAGCCGACGCTTTTTCGACACTATGATTTCCGAGCTCATAATTAGTTAGTTATAGGGTTTGTTAAATAGCAAAGTAGATAAATAAAATTTGAAAACAAAATATTATACAAAGGATTGTTTTCATCAGATTTAACTTGTCAAAAAGACAATAGCGAATTTAATATTTGGTCTATTTACATTAATGACACTAACCGATATTTCATTGAGTGTAAAATTAATCAAAGAGGATTATGTCAAATAATTACATTACATGCCTATATAATATCACTTCTACAAAAAAATGTTACCGGCATCGTATTGCTATCAGTATACTAACAGGCACTTTTCGTAACGTATATTCTTTGGCAAATCGATTAAGACGACTCTATCGAGTATCGGTGAATTATATTGTTTTCATATAAGTAGGAAATTTGTGTTTAACTAAGTAAGAGCTCAGCAATTTTGTATAACGAATTTACTTTTAAGAAATGGTTTAATTGTAATTTTTATTAATTAATTCCTTTATTTCTCTCTCTCAGTATACACCATGGCTAATGGGAGGCACATGAAACTGTATCGTGACTGGCCTATTGGTGTAGTGGTTAGAGACCCTGTACGAAATTAAAGTAAATTGATGGATTTTATAGGCGCTGATGGAAAAAATAGCATGGGTATCTAGTAAAGATTATCAAATGTCAGACCCGTCCACAGTTGTCTCTTTATGACGATTAAGAATATACGCGTTTGCGTCTATCTATATTTCATATAAATCCCCTTAATACTAAGCGTTATCACAGGGACGAAGACAGTATGACCTAAAAGGAAACAAATTACAGTTCTGGCGCGGTGACACCGTTAAGCTTGAAACATATACAGTACATTATCGTTGAGACAGAACAATGTTTTTCATGCAGTTCCGTTTTTATTGTATTTTCACATTAACAATATTGGTTGACATTCCTTATTAAGTTGTCATTGTTAAACACAAAAAAGATCACAACTATTTACTAATAACTAAATCTAAACGATAAAAACAGTATGAATTTTTCTATTTATTTACATATAAGCTGTTTCAATTATAGCTTTTACACATACACTGTATATTAGATATATTTTAAATTATATAAGTGTAGTTAGTATTTGATTTCTAAACAGTTTTAATAAAAATAATTAAGATATATTTATATATGATCAACTCTCTAAATACACCATCGTTAATTGAAAATATAAATTAAGAACATTAGTAAGTTATGGATACTACGATCTCAGTGTATACACAACCTTAGTTTTATAGGAAAATCAGCGGAACTCGGCGCCAACCCGCCGCGTCCTATCAAATCGACCTCGAGTGTAACGAGGTCAATCACCGTCCTTTTAATTCAGCCTGAGGTGCTGGATATGTTACAATACTGTAAATTACAGGATATATTTTTAAATTGTAACGAAATTTGAAATTACTGTTAATCACCGTACACAATAAATATCATGAAATAACGAAAAGCATTATATTAGCATTTATCTTCAACAATAAAAAGGGATATTTTTTGATTATTTTTCGGAAAGATATATTCTAGAATGTTATCCGGTTTTTCATAACCAATACAAAAAAAGCTTTCTAAGTATTACAATCGCAGATCTTTATACAGTATTTTAAACACAAATCCCCAAACAACTTTGCCACAAAACCACCAGTATGAACGCGAGAAACGTGTGTAATCGCAGATTCCTTTTATTATGTTATCTACTTTGGTTTCTCAATATTCTTGCTATTTGTCACTTCAGTTGGTTCTGCGTTTTCCAAATTTAATTGTTTATTAGCGCTTACAGGTTTTATTAAAATCGGAGCGTTGTTTTCTGGTGTTATGTTAACACTTTCTTGTTTATTTTCTTGTTCACTGGATTCCTTATTCTTTTTTGAATTCTTTAAAGCCGTCAACATTTCTAAAAAGCCAAAAAATGTGAATACATAATTATGTAAATGAATGTACCTAATACATATATTTTCAGTTATTACCTTCCTTTCAAAATAGTGAAAAAGGAACGTATACTTAGCCATATACCTTAACTGATATCGGATAAGGTATCGGAGAGGTCGACGCTAGATAAACCACCCAATATAAATTTGAAATGAATCCATTAAATTTTAGGTCGGCCTTCCACCTCTACCAATTCTGAGTTAAGTGAGGCTAGATCGGTCTACAATTACTATCAATTTCTCGTAATTATTTTAATTTACATAATGTAAATATTTCTAAATATGTATATTGTATACCTAGAATTTTGATTATATTTTCAACATTTTTTGGAAATATGCGTATATATCTTACCACGCCGAAAATTCGCCGAAACAGGCATTTTGTTTTCCAGATAATTTGTCTGGTCATTTATGGAACATTTGTAAAGACAAATTATGTTTCGAGATATTTTATGGTTACCGAGTGACAGGGTGTCACTAAATTTCTTCAGTTTGTGACTGTGACAACATAAAATCAATAAATCTATTGTCATAATCTACTTTTAACAGGATTAAAATCTCATCGGCGTAGGTACAATATGTGAAAATAAACTGCTCAAGCCAATTTAAGAGTTTCAATATTTATATTATAACAATTGTGTTATAACAATAGTTTGTACCCTCATTATTTGATTTCATTAAAGGTCGGAAAGTAATATCCAGTAAGTAAGGTAAGGTAAGGTAAGCAGTAAGTAAGTAAGGAAAGTAATATATCATAAATTTATCATCTGATTGCATTGGTAAAGTTTTGCTAAAGACTTGCTAACGTTAACCCCTTTTATGATTCCATTGTTGAGCTCAAATGATCATTATCAAAGTTAATTGCGAATGTCTATGTATGGCGGCGGCGCTATTGAAAGCCTGTTCTTTACATTAAAAATATACCCAACATTTTCTTTGACGATATTCAACACTCCGGTTATTGAACATGGAACCGTGAAAAAGCCGCTCCTAATCCTTCAAGCATTTATTACGCATAGCAAATTGCCACATTCTGCTTTATGAACATTTCCCATCTCGCTCATCTCATCAATCATCATTACGGGATCGCACTGTTTATGAAGGCTCCCATGTTTGTGTGGAATTTACACGGTTCAATGCAGTTTTTATTCTGTTTAAAATGTCACTACAGTGTTTATATTATTGTTGAATATAATTCCAACTGCAGTATGTTCTTGTACCTACTTACCTTTCCGTCACTATTGCCTAAAATAATATCAATCTGGAGATCTCCCTAAAATACCTACCTGTCTAACTTCTGAGGTTATATCTAGAATGTGTAACATATTTTTTGTACTCTTAATATATTTATGACAATCTAGAGATAGCTGAAAAAACGAAGCTATCTGTAATGGAATTGTAATGCTGAAATTGTAGCTTGAACTCAATTTATCCAAACCACGGAAAAATGTGGATCTCTCCCAACTGTAAATCAGTGTTCGGACATTAAATTAAACGTTTCACGTTTCACATGTATCTAATACCCATTAACCGACGGAAACTGGAAACCTTTAGGCTGTAACGGTTTATACAGTATTAGGGACTCGGTACAAAATACTACGTAGTAAGTACGGTTATTTACGGGACTGTATCTCATTAGAGTTTTTTTGCTTTGCCTTTGGCGTTCAAAAAGAAATAAGGGCTATTATATCGTTCGTCCCTTCGTTACACAATATTGCTCAACCAAACAGCATAGTTAATAAAAAACATGTAATATATGTATTTATATAACGGCATTGCTGGTCATCTTCCAATGAAATTAGGTTGTGTGGTATTATTTGCTGGCCATTTTATCTTTGCGTCCATAATGTAGCGAACGAAGATTAATAGTGTAATGTCACGAGACTAGTGGCGTTTGTAAGAAACTGAATGTACACACTTAGTTCTATTTCCGTTAAAAGTAGTACATATCCTAGTGCCTTAGTAATGGAATATAAAACCATGTACTAGTAAACGAGTAAATCTTGTATCTATATAAATATATTTGGTTTCTCTCAAACAGCTCTAATATATAAATATATACCAATTTCGAAGAAAAATCGAAAGCAGGGTTGTTCGGTCACGAAATTGATATAACATGATATTTATTTTATTTTGAGAAACTTATTTCTATGCTACACCCCACTTACCACAGGGTGAGTTCGTAGTCAAACACATCCATACTTAAAAATATAATTACTTAATAAGAGATGCCGCTAGCTAAAGTTTTTGCACATATAAACAGACTTTTAAAGATTAGGGGGATAAGTTTTTTGGGTCAGGCATTCGATTGATCACCGTTTTCACGATTTGTCATTGTCAAATCGCACTTTACGTAGCAAAGAACAATATGCCAATCTTTCTATCAAAGCAATTGAAGAGCATTACAATAGTAACAAGCGTTATTGTTAAGCGAAATCCTAAAGAACTCGGTATCCACATTAATTATTTTTAACTTCCTAACTCGTCTGGATGTCGTCGAAACTTTTATTTCAGATATGGATAAGTTGGTGAGTGAGTCTGTGATAAAAATTGTGATTGTCGTGCGTCATTACCTCTTGACCGGTAGGCGATTTATAATTGAGATTTGGGATTCTGTGATAAGACGAGGTTCTTAGTAAACACGCAAAGTTGCAAGTGCGTAGGTCGAACAGATTTTAAGCTATGGAAAATGGTGGGGAAATAGCTCATATTGCTTCGTGTGAACTAACCCACTACAAGTGTGTCGCTCTTTTGCTTTGTGAAGTTATTTGACATTCTACAGTATCAAAATAATTTATTATATACTGAGTTAAATAGCCTGCATCTGTAAAAACAACTAATTTTATTAAAACATATTGTGAAAGAAACATATTCTGTACGAGTACATCAAATAACGATCGCAGAGCCATGAATAGTCGTAGCAAAAACACAAACCCTTGCATACATGCAACGTAGGTATACCTTTACATATTCATCAACATCAATATATTGAAAAATTGTTAATGTTTATTTGTTCATTTTCATTTTTAATCCTTAATGCGAGGAAAAGGTAGTAATCATTTATTATCATATTTTGTAAAAGAAACATTATTCCGATTTACGCAATCTTTTGAATTTCATCTGATTTAATAACATATCGATATGATGAGTTATAATTTTAGAATCTAGTACTTATATTACTCACAGTCAAAAGGAATAGACAGTATAAGTAAGTAGGCATTGAACTGAGGTAACATTTTAAAAGAAGAAATATAAAAAGTAAAGTGCCTACTGAGGCCTTAATTCCTTTTTTTATTCTTCTTGTTTTCTAACTTTCCGGAGAAAGAGCATAGTATCAAAGTACTCCGAAGTTCAAAAGTAATGTCTTTTATTGAAATAAATCGTAACGAAACTCCCATAAGTAAACATCCCAATTTTATAGACTTTATTTTAATACTTTTAATATTAAAAGTTCTGTGCCATAACATTTTCTAGAGTGGTAAAAAATTTCGTGGCTTTGTTTTGTTACTTTTCATATAAAGTGAATTTAGTCGAATTTAAGGTATTGCACTAAAAAGTATTGTATTTTAAATTTGCGCTTCGTTAACATTACTAAAAATATTCGCTTTTTGTATGAAAAACGAAATGTGTTTTTCAGTTCTCCGAAGAAAATTTTCGATCACATCTTTTCAAAATGCGGCAAAATTTATCGAGTTTTTATTAAAAAGAATAATATTTAAAAAATTAAGCTCCGATTTATTTTTGCTACAGAGGTTACACGTTATCAAACAATTTCAACCCTTTTTTGATGACGTGGAAGAAACCTTCAAAAGGTACCGCCGTGCCTTGGGAGAGACTCGGGTTGTGTTTCATTTCTAGGGACCAGAAATTTGAGGCTAAACTCACTCATTTTTAACAAAAAGAAAATATTAGTCCATAATCTTTACTCAACTGTTTGCTTTGAAAAATAATTACTAAGTATCTAATTACTAAGAAAAAATTTTTAGAGCAGAAGCTGCCCTTGAACTAAGAAAATTATAATATAAAATACATTTGTATAAACACGTTTTCGATTCTGACCGATTCAATGTTAAATTGAAATATGTGTTAATTAAAAATCGGATTTTAATTTTTATAACATCAAAGTACGAGTGGAATCACCGTTCAAGGTCGGTCAATCTTGCCGTTATTAAGAATCAACATTAAGCGAACCAACCACCCAAATCAGTGTTAACTGTATAAGCATAGTATAGCCTCATACTCATGTGTGTTTAATCGTAAGTTTCCTTTCGTAACCGAAGTTTATCGGTGAGCTGTGTAATAGGAAGAAAGCTTTACGTTGTTCCGGGCCGTTAGTTCTTTGTTTTATCAATGATTTATTTGTGTTCTTACATATAAATGTAACTTATGCCATTTTTATGTAATTGATAATAAATAAATAACATGTAACATCTAAATCTTCCTTACATTGCCAATGGGCGTAATAGTAGGTATTACATTTATAATAGCCAATCAACATTTTTATATCTTCCACTGCGAATCACAATCTATGAAATTGAAAAACGTCTGAATGTTAATACTACTCTTATTAAATAAACACATAGTCATATTTTTTTTGGTAACAATTATATTATAAAATAACATTTTTAATCAAAATACGAATTGGTTATGTCAAATCGTGCGATCTGTATTTAGGCCCTGGTCGCTGAGCAACTTTATTATGCCTCACGGTTAAGCACGGTTCTCTGCTTCTAACTAAGAGAGATGAAGCGAATACTCCACAACTATGTTGGAAGGGAAAGCAGATGAAGATAACCCAAAAAGTTCGGATGTGGAAATATTTTACACCAGGGTGTAACGCTACCAAGCGTGAAGATTGTCATCAAAATTCACCACTAGCAATCACTAAGCTATTAGGGAACTATTAGTAATCTAACGAGGTGTTAGCGACTAATGGAAGGATTAAACCACCTGGTTATATCAATAAACTCATCGATTGC
>DWDX01004009.1:0-12277 GCA_018245675.1 Agara michaeli
GTCCCGCGCATATATTATTATACAAATGTTATTATACATATAAACCTTCCTCTTCAATCACTGTATCTATTAAAAAATACCGCATCAAAATCCGTTGCGTAGTTTTACAGATTTAAGCATACATACAACATAGGGACAGAGAAAGCGACTTTGTTCTATACTATTGAATTTGAAGTGACTCGAGCAGGTTTCATCACAAGATTTACTCCATTGTTAGATCCAGTGATCGTTAACCATAGAAAAGTAACACTGATTGAATTGACTTGAAAAAAATCTGTTTTTTGTTGCGACGCGGTCACGACTGATCCCCCATTGCGTACAGACGTAGATTGTATACGTATGGCTGTGTTAGCATACACTTTGTGGAGTGCATTACCGTGATTAATCCGATAAGCTCCGCTAGATTTACATTTTGCGATCGTCACAAAAGGGGTCGGAAAATTTGTGTCCGTACTGCTGCTATATTTATTCGAAAAATATCCTCTTTTATAATTTGAGCTAAAAATCCATATTAATATTATAAATAGGAAAGTGTGTCTGTTTATCTTTCACGTCGAAACCAAGCAACGGATCGATGGAATTTGTCGTATGGACATAGTTGAAGGGCTGTAGAGTGACATAGCCTAGTTATTTTACGGAAAAATATCTCATTTCCATGGTAAAACGCGTTTTAATCAAATGAGCAGTATAGATGGCGTTCCCGTCGCAATAACGATATGAGGTGTGACCAAAAGAAATTTTGACCAGTGATTGAGTATGGTCCTGAATTTTAGTGCCATCTCGTCAGCTAACCTGCATGACCTTTTGTAACGGTCACACAAACAAACTTACATGTTTCTCAAAAGATTCTATTGTACCTATAGTGCATCAGTGAAAAGGGCAGATGTATTATACATTATTCACACATCAACTGGCAGACTCTGAAACTGACTTTAAGCTGGTTGAAATTGCACACTCGAATAATCAAGTTGTCTTTATGGTAGTCAGTAATGGGTAATTTACACTGTAATAAACTTAAGCCAGCCGACAATTCAAAAGCGACAAAGCATTTACATTTCCAACGGATTTATACATATAACGAGAAGCAGGTGTGATTGTTTGTCCTTTTTGCACGTTAAAACTGAGCAACGGATCGATGTGATTTTTGATTGTTAAATAGTTGAAAGGTCGAAGACTGACATAGGCTACTTCTTTCCGCGGAACAATATCTCATTTCCAAGTGAAAATACATTTTAATCAAATAAGCGCTCTAGATGGCGCTACGAGCATAATATCTATATGACGTGTGAACAAAATAAATTCTTTTGACTACGCGGAAAAAGCCACAAGTAACACAGCTAGTAACAGTATATTTTTATTATTTTCCTCCTGTTTTTTTTGGCCTTCATCAATTTATAATATCAGTGATGAACAGCTCTCC
This sequence comes from Agara michaeli, assembly GCA_018245675.1. Lineage (NCBI taxonomy): Eukaryota > Metazoa > Arthropoda > Insecta > Lepidoptera > Hesperiidae > Agara > Agara michaeli. The sequence goes on from DWDX01004009.1 coordinate 1,421, forward strand.
GCTTCTGTATTACGTAGATTCCTTTTACGCTCTTATAACACATTTTATATCATTGTCATTTGATTATCAACGCTAAGTAGATAGTTTGAAAGTTGAGATTTCTCTACTCCCAATTATCTGTAGCTGGCTTGTGAGGCACTCATTATGTCAGCTATGGAAAAAGCAATCTTATTGCACGGTCCGAAAGACGCTTCTCGCAATTGCCTCCGCGAGTCACTGGAGCAAGGAGCAAATATTTTTAATGCTAATGAAATTTGCAATTGCAGATGTTAATTCTTAAAATAGGGCGTAACTTCGTTTGTGAAATGTTTTATAACTGAACGTAACCTGTATAGATTTTTAAGTCACCAAGAGTATGATTTTGGTTTCAAATGGTTATATAATTCACCCTTCTTCCTCCCTCCTTATATATCTGTAGTAGACAAAGACAAAACACTAAAAAGAAACAAACGAACAAACAGTTTTGCTACTACCTATCTAAGTATAGCTTATTTTCCTGATTTTGAGTTAAATAGCCATGTATGTAATTATCCCAATCATCATTATTTACATCTATAGCAACCCTCATTGTCCATGTAAATTTATTTCGAATTACGCCTACAGGACGTGACAAGTAATTAAATTCTGAATCATAATAAGTGCTGTGAACAGTCAGAACACGAAAACCTAACTAACTAGTGACTAGTGGTTGGATGTAAGACGTACTGTTACATGCAAACGTACTCAGAATGTTACGTAGACCTCGCTAGTACAGTAGCATTGTGGTCGAATGATCTTGTGATTCTATTATGTGAAGCTTTCTGACCCAAACAGCGTGGTGCTTTGATAAAGCCACTTGAGCAACAAACTTCACTTAAAGCCCGAGGATGGTATTCAGTACTTACTATTGCGAAAATGCTCGACTCTGTTATTTAGACTGATATATATTTAACATGTTTAGTTATCATATAGAAGAACGTAAAAGATATGAATGCCAATTTGCTATTTACTATGCAAATTATGTTGCAATACAGAAACTGTTACATAACAAGCAAAATTTTCCAAAAACTCCTGTTAATATTCAGTGCATTACATGGAGTTTGAATATCCGTATTTGAGACTGCAAAGAAACAATTACATTCAAAATTTCAAATTCGAATTCGATACGCTTTTCTACGCAAGGCTCACGTCAATTGTTTTGAGTCAATCTGTCTCGTTGGTCGTGGCGATAGGATAATATCGGTGTTCTTTAGTATTTAACTCTAAAACTTACTCAATACATAAAATAAAATGAGGGAAATCGTACACATACAAGCAGGACAGTGTGGAAACCAAATTGGTGCAAAGGTAATTTTTTAACACTATAATAAATAGATCCGTAATTTTAGAAGGATGGTCCTTATTGTCAAGATGAGCAACGTATATTGTAGATATTTAAACACGTGTAATAAGACGAGGATCTAGCAGAAAATTGGTAATGAATGAAAAAAACATGTTTTTCCAAATATTCCACGGAACCAATTACCTAAATGTACCTTCACCAGAACCGCCATTCGTCTTTGTGACGTTTAGCATCCATGACATTTATTCTCGTACAAGGACATTTATGAGTTATGTATCGTACACATATCTCTATTACCTGGCAATGACATAAATTGTAAATTTTCAGTTCTGGGAAGTAATATCGGACGAGCATGGCATCGACCCAACTGGCACATACCACGGCGACTCCGACCTTCAATTGGAGCGTATCAATGTGTATTACAACGAAGCCACTGGAGGAAAATACGTGCCGCGAGCCATTCTAGTGGATTTAGAACCTGGCACCATGGATTCTGTGCGATCTGGACCGTTTGGACAAATCTTCCGGCCGGACAATTTCGTTTTCGGACAATCAGGTGCAGGCAATAATTGGGCCAAGGGTCACTATACAGAAGGTGCAGAATTGGTTGACTCCGTACTCGATGTGGTTAGGAAAGAAGCAGAGGGTTGCGACTGTCTTCAGGGATTTCAATTGACTCATTCTCTTGGTGGTGGTACTGGAGCGGGCTTAGGGACGTTGCTCATTTCGAAGATCCGAGAAGAGTACCCTGATCGTATTATGAACACGTTCAGCGTTGTGCCATCCCCAAAAGTGTCCGATACTGTAGTTGAGCCCTATAACGCTACGCTATCCGTGCACCAGCTTGTGGAAAACACTGATGAGTCTTACTGCATAGACAACGAGGCCCTTTACGATATTTGCTTCCGAACACTAAAGCTAACCACGCCCACTTATGGCGATCTGAATCACCTTGTGTCAGCGACGATGTCAGGGGTCACCACCTGCCTGAGGTTTCCCGGCCAACTGAACGCGGATTTGCGGAAACTGGCCGTCAACATGGTTCCTTTCCCTCGTTTACATTTCTTCATTCCTGGGTTCGCGCCGCTCACTTCCAGAGGCAGCCAACAGTACAGAGCTCTGACTGTTCCAGAATTGACACAGCAGATGTTTGACGCCAAGAACATGATGGCTGCGTGTGATCCTCGCCATGGTAGATATTTGACAGTCGCTGCAGTGTTTAGAGGCCGGATGTCCATGAAGGAAGTAGACGAGCAGATGATGAACATTCAGAACAAGAACTCGTCGTACTTTGTGGAGTGGATTCCGAATAACGTGAAAACCGCCGTTTGCGACATTCCACCCAGAGGATTGAAGATGTCCGCAACATTCATTGGAAATTCAACCGCTATTCAGGAGTTGTTTAAACGGATTTCCGAACAGTTTACAGCAATGTTCCGGCGAAAGGCATTTCTCCATTGGTACACAGGAGAAGGTATGGACGAGATGGAGTTTACAGAAGCTGAAAGCAATATGAATGACCTGGTGTCTGAGTATCAGCAGTACCAGGATGCGACTGCTGAAGAAGAGGGCGAGTTTGACGAGGAGGAGGAAGGTGGCGATGAAGGAGACTAGCCTGCTTTTTTTTAAGAATTTATAGAATTTTGATTTATTATATATTTAAACTACGCATATGTGAGTTTTATTTACTTTTAACACATGACACTACCATCATTAACACAATATTGATTATAATTTAGTATCACTTTTCATACTTTACACGACTCTTTGCAATATTACAATTTTCACACCGTAAACTGATTGTGCTCTAGAAGCATAAATTATGTATTTAAGGGATTTAGACCAGCGTGAGAACTACGAACGTCCACAATCCAAATCAAACGCTTGACTACATTGCACCTAACCTCGCCAGTAATAGTGTTTCGTATTGGTACTCAAAGCACTTTGAAATATAAGGTGGCAAGTAAGAATATTGAAAACTATTTTAAATCAAATAACATGCAAAACTGGCTACTCCTTGGCTGGTTTATTGGGGTAGCGGTCGTTTACATGTTTACTTTTCGCATCATTTCTAAAACCCAAAAAGAAGTTACTTACATTAGACTTAACAGCTAGTGACATTGTCTCCAAAGCACGGCTGAGCGAAAAAGTTGGCACCAACTTTAATATTAAGACGCCATGAATGATAAGTAGCGTAATGTCACAACTGAAAATTAGGAAAGTTAAAACAAGATAATTAAAAAGTTCAACCTCGTCAGACCAATTTGGTGTTTGCTGTTGACCAGAGGATAATTCTAGAATACGAACAAGACTCAATTCCATCGAATCCACCGAACATATTCGTTTTCTTATCTACTCGTACACGTAGAACTATCCAAATCTGGTATCGGGCGACACTCGGAATCGCTTTGTGACTTGATACATGCGCTGCAAATAGCGTGCCGATTCTATCTCGTTTACTGTAAAGAATGGTTCCAATATTCAAACCTACATCGCAGTGTAAGCTACTTCGTCCCAATGGATGTACCTACACGTTAGTTACTAATTTTTGTAGTGAAAACCTCTTTTGTCACGTATTAGGCAAAAGGTGATAATTCATAATAATGCTCTTTCAGCATAGCATACTACTTTCCGTAGCGTTAGATGGTAGTTGTACTACATTTTAACAAAACTCGCATTTCTCTGTGATCTTAACAGTTGTACGTACGCGAAACCAAGTGGCCCATGTCACTTCACAGCTCTTCAACTATTTCCATACCAAAAATACCGTGGCTCCGTGTTGCCGTGACAGAAGGACAAACGAGCACACCTTCACATTTAATATGGATAATACCAATACTACTAATAGTTGAAAGAATCAGAACAAACACTCTACTCCCTTGCACTGTATCACTGTCAAACTAAAATAGAGATCCACTAATATATATAGAGTTTCGAATTTAAACACTCAGTCGAGCTGTTCGGAAATCCGTTTTATATTAAAATAGATTCGATCCGACATTCGGATGGGAACGGGAATTAGTGCGATTATTTGAAGTAACTGACTGCGAATATTCTGCTCACGGATTGGAAACATTGATACTATGTATTTAGATATGATCTGGATACACAATTGCCGTGTTACCGCAAGGGTTAATATGGTATGTTGCTTTAATTTTCAACTTCTTAATTCTACGGTTTGGTGTTCAATTCGTGCCATACGTTTTAAGTTTTTTTTAAGAAGAAGAGATAAACAAACGAGCTATAGAAATAGGTGTAATGATGGTACTTACCTACCTAGGTTCCTAGGTTCCGAACCTAGGTTCATAAAGTTTAGATAGTTGCGTCCTCTTTCAAGACTAGCTTTGTTAGACTGATTTAAGACTTTGTTAGCTAGATCACGAAACTGTGATATGTTAGTTTTTTGATCCAAGAAGGCAAACCATACCTCACTTTAGTTGTAGTTTTACTAATGACTATACTATATTTTTTATTAACTCTATTTTTCATTGTTGTCCAATATTTTTGTATAATTTTACTGTGAATATAAACGACATTTCTTTTTACCCGCATAACATACCTGAACTTATAAAAATAAATAAACAATATTTATGTTATGTCGTATTTATTACATTAATTTTGTTACAGGTCCCGGCCTAAAAGGGACTATGGCGATCCTTAACTGCCTCCTAGCGAGGCAGCTCTGCTTCGAGGACGCCTCGTGTTCCGCCATCTTGGAAATAATACCGCGCGTTTGTGGATCTGAACTTGGTAAGTTTTTTCTCATAAATTAATTAAATATAATAGATTCTAGACAGTATTTTACTAGAAGATAGATAGAAAAAAGAAACGAGATAAGAAAAGAGAGAAGATAGATAGAAAAAAAGAACAACTTGTACCTATACAGGATATATTGAATCCGTAACCATAGCAGCCATTGTTAGCCATGAATATTGTAAAGAAAACCAATAATGAAGTAATATTGTTCTGTGCCTTTATTACACTAAGCTATCGAATATCCTCTCAGCTCCTCGACCTTTATCCCGCTGGTTTTTGATATAACGTATCGAATATTCACGAAAATCCCAACACGCGTGTTGGGATTGCGTAATTACTAAAGTTCTGATATTACAGCCTTTTCATAACATGCAACTCAAGATGTTCCATACGATCTCTTACGGTCATTCACTGGGCTGTTACGAAGCTAATTAAAACAGAGAGGCTGAAGGAAGAATTTATTTATTTGTTCAGGATATTTCTATGCGTTTACATACATAAGTGTACAAATTTATGGACAATGTCTGTGTAAGATATTTTTTTAGATAAATAAACTTTTGGTAAATACAACAATGTTCATTGGATCAATAGACTTTTTATTATCAGCGAAAAAATGTGCGAAGCGGTTGTACAACACTCAACAATCAGGGTCAGTTAGCATCAATGGGCCCTTCAGTAGGGCACATCTGTACAACATCTAACACACTATGTATGTACATAACGCTTTCTGGTTCACGACACTGTTGTTATAAATAATTAAATAAACTAATAATGTACGGTAACCATCCTTTGCATTTTAAAAATGAGACTTACAATCATACACAGCATGCACTTAACGAAAGATGAGCGACGCTATGTATAATACACGCTTGTCGCGATGTCACGACGTGTGTGTGGGACGCGGACATTGAGTATTCCAAGCTCCCGGCGCGTTCTTGAAGCGGAATAAAACATCGCAACATCTGCTACCGACATGTTTAAATAATAACCGCCAAGCCGGATGTCCGTTTGCGAGCCTTGTAAGCTCGCGAAAAGAAATATTAGCGACAACAATAATATTATTTATCATCCAAAGCTAATATTTCAACTGCGTAAGCAAACTATGTGTTTCTATGAGTGAAAGCAACCTGTATATTCGTCTTGTCTGTGATTCTATTTTACTTAAACAATTTGAATGTAAGACTAATTTATTTTACATTTATATCGTTCATCTTTCAATTGAAACGCCTGTAACGGATACAGAGTATAGAATGGTCAAAATCTCAAACGAAAGTACAAAATTGGCGTATCTTTTGTCGTTTCTAATTATCAGTATCATTTACGCGAGTTATTAATGAAAATTTTTGCTGTTACAGAAAGCATTAGTCACAGCAAAATCTAGTCACTAATCAAGTTTCGTGTAAAAATTTACGACAGCAAACATGCATTATTACAAAAAAAAAACGTTCCGGTCTCCACCAATTACAAAAACAATACAATACGCCAGTAAACAAGAGGGGTAGAGCCGGGGAAAGAAATATTACCGGTTTTATATACAATCGTATATAAAAACAGGTAACATACATATATTGTACCGACAGGTTTACCGACCGTCACCTTGTAACAATGTAATAGAAAAACAACACCTCTTTGTTATGTTGCATTAGTTTGGTGAGTCGCGGAACTATTTAGTTTTTGACTAAATTAAATATAAAAATCATATATAATACTCCCGATGTGTGCCCGGTGCATGGCAATAGGCTCACCACCTATTCCATTGTGGGTCTTAAACGTAACTGGTGAAATGTGGGGGTGTATTACACTCCTCTGCCTTTCCCCCCAGGGGATTACAGGCGTGATGTTACGTTACGATTTCCCTTAATTTAGAGTGGATATACTTCAATGAAGGAATATCGGGATCAATGATTGATTACATATTTATACGTCATGTTGCTAGAACGTAATTTTGTATAAAGTGCATTAGTGAAAATCTTGAGAATTTGAAATCTCTACTTCTATTTATTTATTACCTTAGCCATATAATTACAAAGCCATGGCATGACGAAGGCAGACTTCGTGTCAGAAACATAATGTTTAATAAATAGCATACCAGAAGAAACAAGTAAAAGTTATTTCCTATCTACGCACGTGTTTCCCGAAAATCATAACCTAGGTCTTTTCTTAACCTTATTTATTTAGTATAGGAGTTTTGTCACACAATGAACATGCCACTCCGGTAATTATACGCCTATATAAGTACTCAGATATCAAAATAATATCAATGCAAATTACATATTTACAAGGTCTTTTAGGTAGAGCAAATGGGCATTCACTACGCAAGCATGCTACATCTTAGGCGAAATCGCTTTTTGGTTTCGATCAGGCGAGATTTTGGTCAAATGCTGGCCTATTTCAATATAAAAAAAAAGAAAGTTTAACGACTTACCTCTATAGTCGTTGATAGCTACGACCAGGGTCAAAGTTGAGCCGAGAGGGACAATGCCGGATACCGGAGGCGCCCACGGTCCCTTGCCAGCCTGGATCTCCATCCAACAGTCCACGTTGTCTCCTACAAAGGGAATTTATTTTAATATAACCAAACGCTGTTATGATCGTAACATCGTGAGGTAAAGGACAGCTAGGGTTCTCCATGTTTCCTCACATGAGTGTAGTCTACCAACATTCTCTTAGCCAGTATGGCATACTCCGACATTAAATCTTATCTTATCTTATCTTAAGGGATAAAAAACAATCCGTTATACATCACAAAACATTTGTGAGTACTCATATGATTTTCGATGAAACTGAAAAGATTTACCTATTAAAGAATTCAACGTGAACATGTGATTTTATTTCAATTTAATCACAATCACGCGGTCAAAAACACTCGTTTCAATGCAGGAATGTACACATTTGCCATTTTTATACGCAGTTTTAAAAATATATACACATGTATATTATATTCGCATACTTTTACAATATACAAAAATTCTAGTCTTTCTCGACTTCGATATAATTGTACAAAATTTAAAATTTAATAAGGTTCAAAAATTACTTACCCCTAAAATCCAGCTGCACAACATCTAGGTCGGCTATCACCATGGGGGGTTTCGACGCGGTTTTCTCATAATCATTGAACCATTCGCACCTGAGCCTCTTCGCTTCGTCCCAAACCTCGAGCAGGTCCTTGTCGTACTGCACTACCACCGTGTTCTCGTAGAACTGTCCGTGTAGATCTGGAACGGAAAGTGTATACGTTTACTGCAACACCTGTGAACGATCCAGGTCTTATTCGAATTCTAAATTCAAAAATATGTCTAATTCTAACAGGATCATTATCCGCTAAACTGTTCCAATGGGGATTGATAATGAATCATAATTATGTATACATAATCATTATGTTACTCTAGTAGGAAACAAAATACCTTCTACGGCTAAAGAAAAACAACAGTTTTAATTGTTAGCCTAGCAATGGTAGTCTCTGATCAGGCCGAGGATATCTAGTTAAAATAGAATTTTTTCATAATACCCAATTTTAAGTAGGTACTTGAGTGTATATTAGCAGCGACCATAATTACCAATGCAGTTTTCTCTCAGAAAACTCTAATTTTTTTGGTATACCCCAAACCTCGGGTATTACTTAACACGTAAGGTAACTTAACAAAAAAAAAAAGTTTAATTTTTAAATCCTTATTATTGCTAGGGCTATACGCGGATGAACTCACGCAAAAAGTTGAAGTCGTCTGAAGAACGCGGATCGAACCAGAAGTCATGTCGCCATCACGTGCAAACGAAACTGACCCTTAACCATCCCGGCGCGTTCGCGCAATCCATTAGGACATTTACGTTGCGAGTTACCCCGCCACAATCGTATCTAAACTCTATATCGTACGGCGTTAAATGGATTTCTCATTGTCGGCCGCTGGTAATGCGACAAGTCGTGTCGGATGTTAATAGGGACGCGTGTCGCCGGCGCGGTCGTAGGAAATACGGTTGGTAGGACTGGATCAGGGTTGGCGTCGTGTCGGCGCTCTGTTGTAGGAAAATGGTCTTTAAGCGCGGTGCTATGCGGTCGGGCGGGTGGCGATTCTCAGAAACAATGCGCGCGCTATGTCGCGAAAGGAACTGGCCGCCCGCCGTCCGTTATACCACGCTACCCGTAGCAGCAACTAGGAATCGCAATAAAAAACTCACTACTTTGTTACATTGTTGTAATGGGACCGACTATGGGGGGAATTTTATATGGGCAACTTTATTTCCTACTAGGTTTCGCCCGCCACTTCGTCCGCGTGGTATAGTGTTTTGTGCAATAAAAGTATCCTAGGAAATTAAAATGTTGCCCAAAGTCGCTATTCCACGTAGACGCAGTCGCGGACAAGAGCCAAAAAAAAATTTTTTTTTTCTTAACAAGTATCCTATGTTACTTCTAATACTTCCAAGAATATGTGCACAAAGTTTCGTGATGATCGGTTAAGTGGTTTTCGCGTGAAAGCGTAACAAACACACTTACATTCACGTTTATAATATTAGTAGGGATAAACACCGGACATTTTATCAACAGCAGGCTTAGTTGTGAAAGATTGGAGGGGTTTCTCAGTACATTTAAGAAACAAATACAACTCACTGAAACGTTTCAAAGTATTTAGCTAATATGGGTGATATTTTCTTACAAACTTTGTAGTCTGATTATGAGTGTATTTAAAACAGTTTTAACAATTTTGGGATTAAATTACGAATAATTATAAAGTAGGATAACAACTATTGCAACAGGACGGTCCCGTAAAATGCGGGTAGGTTGGCCACGCGACGGGAGTTCGACGGGCGATTTCATTGCATCGTTAAAGTAATGTTGTTATTGAAACTTGTATGAATATTGAGACGGTAAAGCCTAGCTCGAGACACCATAAAATGATGGATTACCTTTTTTATTTGAGTACGTAGGCTTGAGCCTTTGCGACTCAAGTCATTTCGCAACAATTTCTAATATAATGTTAATTAATTTCTCGGTTTTTTAACGTCGTGGAACAATAACGATAGACTTCAGATTTGTTTGATTTTTGCGTGGATTGATATGTTTCAAAACAAGAAATATAAATAGAAAAAAAAACTATTTAAAGACCTAACTTACATTAGTTGAATTAAATTAAAACAAATGAAGAAGAATCATCTATTACAAAATTACTGATTTCCTTGAAATAAAGAGTTAAATGAATTGAAATTAAAATTTAGTGCTCCAAAAAAAAAAAGTACAATGTAAATAGTTACTCTCCTATACAATAATAACCTTGTATGTATTACAGAACACCTTTTTATGTAATAACAGTGCAGGTCCATTAAAAGTCTCAGTTTTGTGTTATACCGTATAATAAAAGTCTCAGTTTTGTGTTATATATAAACTTAACCTTTTATAAATCACCTCAACGGCAAAATGTTTGCATATAAACATTACCTTAAACATCGTATACCAAGAAGTAAACGATATAATAGCTACTAAAACACTATGTTCAAGCGAGACAACAATTTGCTTAATACTTTTTTATGATACGCTCAAGTTTGTGTAATTTGTGTGCGCTGTATTATCATTTAATTTTGACGAGTAATCATTCATTATGGAAACATTGCATTTATGCAGTCTTGTGTGGTCGAACTTTGTATATCACTCAAAATAGCAACACTAAAAAATGAACGTGTTGGTCAAGAATCACCGAAACTATTGCTTTTATGATATTAACGTAACATCACGCCTGTAATCCCCTAAGGGGTAGGCAGAGGAGTGTAGTACACCCCCACATTTCACCAGT
>DWDX01004010.1:0-12273 GCA_018245675.1 Agara michaeli
CAAAAGTAATCTTATAACCACAACGCGCAAATTAGCAGGCGACAACTTGTTTTAAATATAATGTATTTTGTCATCTGGCTAGTAATTAGCACGGGCTGGTGCTACTTAGAACTATGAAGTATTGTATTTATGCTTCTGGTGAAGTACACATTTTCATTTTAAAGTTTTGGTTAAGTTATTCCGCGCGGGCGGATCGGGACAAAGGCTATTAAGGCCATAATTATGATCCACGCATTTATCGAAGACAACCGAATGGGTTGTAACACGTGAGTCAGCACGACTCGTGGAGCGTATTACTAAGTAATTACCGACATGTATCGCCGGTTGCACGTGGCCGTATAAACGTACAACCAAACCGAGCAACGTAAGGTAAGCCGGGGCGCGGCGGATATCGCGTGTATTGTAATATTTTAATTAAATTTAAACCAAGCACGCGCATCTACGTGCCTTTGATGGATTTGCGGAGGCACTTTCGACGTACGCATTTTCACACGTCCCCGGCCCCGTCGCCGTCACTGATCGCTCCGCGGCATTAATGGTATCGCCGTGCTGCGGCCGCTCCGGCACCTCGCAGTGATCGTAAATCCTTATCGAACGCACCGGGTTCTCGTATATTATACGCGTTGAAGCGGTATGAAACACCAATAACATTGTATTATTGCATCGACTGGCCCCGTGGTGGACCGGTTAGATACTCGGGCTGCAAACCCGGAGGGTGCGGGACCGATTCCTACCCGGGACGATCGGTGTGTGTGAACTCTATCTGGGTATAATAAAAAATTCTGTATCAATTATGTAATGTATGTTTATCGCCTTTCCGGTTACCACAACACGGGCATTTAATACCTTAATTTGGTATCAGGTAGCCGTATGTCGAATTGTCGTCATTACTATTATCGCAACGGCTACCCACAAATATTTTCAACATCTACATATTTTAATATAATTATCTACAAAATTCTACTCGTACATTTTAAAGTCTAAAGGTGCTCGCTGAACCGGTGAAGTCTAAATGTTAGTTGGTAGAGGCTGGACGAGATCGCTAGATGACCGAAATGTACATAGACATACAACGTATGTTCTTTATGTACTTGTGTACCTTAGTTATGCGTCGTATCATCCTCGCGATTCAACGATCCCTTTGTATCTTTATATTTTTGTGATTTATAGCCTCAAAATAATAATTATTGCTCAAATCGTTGGTACTACTGCTAGTAGAAGCGGTGGGTCTCCGTATTGTGGACCGACCCTAATCATAAATTCCTCTCGGACTACTACGGTTCTAAAAGTGTCACCTTTTAAAACCCTACATCCACCGATCTGTCGTATTTGCAACTCGACGGGCGAAGTACGAGAACTTTGCTAATCACGTTAAATCAATTCAATGTGCCACGTGTACCTAAGTACTCGTGTAACGTAAAAATGGTGACGAAACGCTTTCAAAGTCACGTGGAATGTCGATAGGGGCTTGCGATACGGCGAATGTTTACAAACTGAACGCGCTGTTACGCGGCCGCCATGGCTGTCGCTCTGCGTTGCGTTCAGGCTTCGTTGTTATATACGTTTATTCTGTGTTGTGTTCACACAACATACATGGGTACGGAATGAATTCCAATATTTTGGGGTGAGCCGACGATTCCATAAAGATTTAATTTCATTCGCATATTAGTACATTACGTAAATGCTTGCTTATGTTCCATAATATGCCGATATGACTGTCTGTTGGTACAGTCGGAAGTAATGGGTTCGAATCTCACTCGATACAGATATATACAATAATATCTATACATGTAAATAAAATTAAAGTGTTTGTCTGTGATTCCAAAGTAACTGTTTATAGTAACTTTGTGAAATGTCTGTGTGGCTTTCTGTCGTTCTGTTTCTCCGAGCTGATCTAGGGAACGGCTGAAGCGATTTGAATGGGACTTTCACTAGAAGATAGAGAAGGTTATAGGGCAATATATAAGCTACTTTTTATCCCGAAATCGCCACGGGATCAGGATTTACGCGGGTAATACCGCGGGGCACAACTCTTATACAATAAAATCCAAAAGGTTTTAATCCGCAGGTTAAAATCCCAATTTCATTTAATCGTTACACGTGGTCCTTGAAAGGTACCGTGTATCTCAAAAGGTTTTTTGTGTCCGTACGCCATATGGCCGGCCTCGGTTATCTACGGTGTGATTATTGTGTAGAGGCGGCATGTGTTACCGTTTTATGGAACGATAAAATAGTTTTCGTTTCGGATTTTAATTTAAAAACAACAATTTGAACTACGCGACTGGCCTCTCGCTCTAGTGGTGGGAGCCCCCGTCTGCCCGGCTGGAGGTCGTGTATTCTATTCCCGTCCAGGAGAAACATTTGCTTGTTTTGTGTTTGGGTGAAATAAAAATATCTAGATAAGTATTATGTAGTAAGTATATAATATATGTCAAATGTCACTAGCCTTACAGCCCTGCCGTGCTTCTTCTACATTCATTTCTCTTTATACATACGCGCCCGTTTCGGAGACTCGACAATTTGGGAAACAATTAAACTGATAAAAACCTGTTTTTAATGACAGCGAAGAAAAAGTTAATATGTTATTTTTGTAGGTTTTTGCTACCGGAACGCTAAGGGCAGTTTTCTGACCAATAATTATGAAGTTAATTGGACGTTCCGAACGACACGGTGCGGCTCGTTACCGACAGCGTCGTACGACTGTACCGGCGAGACGCGAGGAGCGCCCGCTCGCGGACATTGTTTCAATCATTTATTCCGCGTTCACTTTAATTTAAAAGATTCTTGCTTTTCCAAATTCGTTTCGTTCGAAGCGTTTCGATTCGTTTTATGCAATTAATAGATGCTGTATCGTTCGTTTGCAAGCAAACGACGCAAATGACCGTGCTCTGCTGCGATCACATTACAATTCTCAATCTACGTCACCACGTGAAACTATGTACTAGGAAAAGGAGACAATAAAACTACTTCTCGTTTAGGTACTCGTAAACGTACTTGAGGCAAACAGTTGTACAAATTTAATTAATTCCACTTCCATTTAAATCGGTAACTATAAATTAATTATTTCGCTGGAATATAATTTTAATTCGTTAATTAAGTTTCGCGGACCAATGCCACCTAACGAGCCGTTACGGACGCGGACAAGACAAGCTAATAACAGTAAATTATTAAATGACAATCGATAAATTATCGCATACGTTATGATCGTCAATCGAGCGAGCGGTTTCCGGTCGAGTTCAATCTGTGCGCCGCCGTCGTAGGCCGAATCCTTCACGTCAATCAGGTCTTATCGGCCTTCCTACGACCGCTTGCAAATATGCACACGGCCTAGATATATATATATACTGTCCCGTCGGTTCAGTGATCGGTGAACGGCGAGTTGAGAGTTCTGGCTTCGATTCTCATCCCGGACAAACATTGACTTGATGACCATTATTTGTTTGTTCCCTGCTCGGTTGTAATAAATATATCTATATCTAAGCACTATACGTGCTGATGTTAATAAATTCAATTGTCTCATTTGGAATCAGATGCTGTGTGTGGAGTTGTACCAATTACTTATATTATTAAGAGTCAATCGGTCATGTAAACAGAACATATCACGCAGCGTGTGACAATACGACAAAGACGAATGTCTTATTTGCAATATTGACGGCTCACGGAGAACTTATCTTATTTAAATAACACAATTGGCCAATCGTAAATATATCAAACAAACATTGTAGTGTGTCACGTACGCGCGGTGGGGACATGGACTACTTTCATATCAACCGGGCAGATAATAAGATTTTGTACCTATTAAATGGGATAGCGAAGTGGTTTGACTTTCAGCCTCCGGCTCCGAGGGGGCCGGGTTCAAATCCAGGCTCACACTTCGGACTTGTTCCGTCCGTTTTATATTTTAAAATTGTAATATCACCCGCTATAACGGTGAAGGAAAATATCGTGAAGAAAACCTGCACGCCTCGAGTAGGTCTGTTATAACAATGTATGTTTCTAGGGTGTGCGAAGTTTGCCAATCCGCACTCGGCCACTCCACTCATTTTGAGAGGAGACCTATATCCAGCAGTGGACTATCGGAAAAAAGCTAATCCCGCCGGGAGCAGCGTAGTGGAGTACGCTCCGGGCCTTCAGCAACTACAAGAGACATTCATGTCACTGAGAAGTAAAAGAATTTAAACCAAATGATTGTAGGAGTAAACAAGTCTAATATTTGTTAGAACTTGCCTACCTGCCTTAGATACTTTCAGCATCTTGCCGTCTCTACTTCTATTGTAAAACAACCACGAAATCGTAATTTCAATATAATACAGATAGAATTCACAGATTTCTAATAATGATTGCCAATATACGAGATATATTATCGGAACGAAACCTTGTTTAAATAATTGTGTTGAAACAATACGGTGCTGTAATGAATGATCAGCGTGATCGACGCCCGTGTGTATGCGCACGTTAAGTAACGAGTTAAATATAAACATGAAATACATAGCTTTGCGGCTTTGAAGAAATAGAATCCGGCGAACTTGCGGTCGCAGGGAGAGAGAACAAGCGAAGAAATCGTAACGTAATATTGTACCGTATGTTAAAACATTATTATTATTATTGTGCTATCGAGCCAGGTGCCTAAAGGGGTAAGCAGAAGCGACCGGCTGCCCCATATCTCTATCCCCACAGACCTGACGTGTTTCTTGTACGTTTATCGCTCTCTTCATAGATCAACTGCGGCTTAAATAGGATTTACTAAGGAAAAATTGTCATATAATGAGTAAAATATTATAACATGATATTGGGTTTTAACGTATCCTTCGACAAAAAACTCATTCGCAAATATTCTCGAAAGTAACCTTTCCTTGAGCTCGGAATATCCTCACGCGTATAAATAAACATATCCAAGAATTCAGTCGTTACAAAATATTAGTCATTTTAGCAACGCGGATAACAATTTACATATCGGGTCTGTATTAAACATTATATTGCGTCATGATTTTATTATATCGTGGAATAACACGCCGTTGAGTAATCACGTGCATTCGAGCGATATATTCAAATGTTGACGATAGGTATTCCCGCACTTCTGGGGATATCGGTGCGTTCCAATCGGACATCCCGGAGCTCTCCACCAGCACTGGGACAGACCTTGGAGCGACAGTTTGTAAAACCCACACAACGGTGTCTCTCCCAAGGCACCGGGGTTTTCCCCCGTCACAAAAAACATCCAACAGGGTTTAACGATACACTTAAAATAGTACCATTTCCTACCCATTCGTAAGGTTTCCGTTTAAAAGCGTTTAAGAACAGTTATCTAAGTAATACGTCCGACACATGCCTACTGTTTCTTGTGCGCTTTGACACAATTAAATGCATTTGTGAGATGTTGCAAGCAGCGGTCGTTCAGCAACAACAAAGAAGCATAAAAACATTATGTTTCAGATATTTAGCTCCCAAAGTGAACGGTTCCGTGCGGCATAAACAACCGCAAGAATAATTGCAGTTTTAATCAATTTACGGAGAGAATGTTTTTTCATTACGAAAGCGAGTTTTAATTGCTTACTGTACATTTTTGTTCCGCAATGTATACATTTATGTATGCGATTGTACTCATTAAATTAACTAGTAAATTGTATTTAATGTCGCCGATTGTACCCGTATGTGGCACAAATTTGTTATTTCAAATCAATATTGCTTTATAACAATGTGTTTTTTCTTGGTACGGCGCGTGAAACCTTTACAAGGTACCGCGATGCTTTGGGAGAAATACCGGGTTATGTGGGATTTATACTCAATAAAATCCCCTTGGCGGCCTTCCTCTGCTCTGTTGGAGGAATCCAGCATCTTCAAACGGAACGCACCTGTGTCCTCTAGCCTTGCGCCCGCTTGTGGCTCATCTCATTGGACGAGTGCCCTGTCCCGTGTTATCCGTTCACAACGATATATGAACAGATACATGTTCGCACTTCCTATTAGCTTTCCGCAACCCCGGAAGCCTCCTTTTATTTGCCACTTACGACATTCAGGAGATTCCGCAACTTTGGGCGGCTCGCAGTTTACTCGGCTACATTCTCTCAGGTCGAAACCCAGGCGGGAATAACGGGCAGTAAGAAGACCTTCTACTACGTAGCAAAGGTAGAATACGACAGAGAAGAGAAATTTTATATGATAAAAAACATGAACCAGTCAGTTTAACCCAATAATTTAAAATTTACATACCATAACAGTAACATTACCAAAAACGTGGAAAAGTTGTTTTATGTAATACCACACTTCGTTTTAATGCATAATTGTAATAACACTTTATAACGTACATCGATGTTTGCTCGCGATGTTTTCCTTCACGAGGATATGGAGTGATATTTAAATTGTGTTATAAAATTCCACATATACATCATAATCTTGTGAGTGTTGTAACATTAGGAAATATTAACATCTAAATGACCTGCCTAAACGGTGTACGATTGTTGCAAGATGTGCGGCGGTCGTGAGGTGGGGACCGGCGCGGGCGGGAGACCTGCGTTGCGACTCTAATTAGCATTTTGGCACGAAACCGACGAGGTGTTTAAAAAGTAGCTAACGAAATTATTGAGACACAGAACTGATTCATTTGTTTTATAAAGTAATAAAAACTAAATCTCTTATAGGTAAGATATTTAGATGTCTATCTGTTCTTGACTGGCTTCGTCGATATAAGTGTTATACGTGCAGTATGTATGTATATGTATGTACCGACATTCAGTGGCGTAGCTAGGGTACTCGCTGCCTGGTGCAGCTTAGGACTTTGCCCTTTAAAATGGTCAAAGTAATTTCAGATTTCAGAACACAGTAGAGTAGATATATAAATTTTTCATTTTCATTCTCTCATTTTTCTTGTACATTTCTTGATTGAAAAAAAATTAGAAGAATTGATGTGACTCGAATTGACGTGAAGAAGTGACTTTGATGCCCCTTTCCTTTTGATGCCCGGTGCGACTGTACCGCTCGCACCCCCCAGCTACGCCACTGCCTACATTCACTAGCGGTACGGTTACCATAACGCAGGCATTCCATTGTCTGATTTGGAATATATTATTAATACTTTTACTTTTTAAAATGTGTATTGTGATGATACTAAGAATGCGCGTGTCGCATCCGAAAGCTTGCTCGGCGAGATCATGAGTGCAACGTAACGTTTAAAATGAATCGCACAGTACGGGACCCTTCGCGCCAGTTGCATAATTGTATTAGTTATATCATTAGTCAGTACCCTCTAAAGGTAAAGTAGTGAATGCGGCTGGCCAACGCCACATACATATGTACAACGGACGTATTAATATCGGAGGATAAAACCAACGGGTTCCCATTAATCGACACAGATATTATCAGTTACCTTTTATTGCATTAAATTATAACGTGTAGTCATAATCCATATGTGAAATTATGATAGGTGTAGGCACCGCGTTATATGTTACACTGTATAATATTGACACAGCTCGCATTATGTTATTTAGTTATGCAGCGAGAGGAGGCCGGGGTGAGCCGTCGATGGTTTATCATCCTCGCTAAATTATTAAGTAAACCGATCGCTGTATTTATATGTCACTATATTCCGAACGATATCCCGCCGGCAGGGATGGATTTACTCTTCATATTGAGGGACGTCCGAAGATTACTTCCCGTGTCTGCTTTATGTATAAATTTAGTTCGAGAGTAAAAGATTTTAATGCACTATAAAAGTATAGCGTTGTTGTCGAGTCCGTACGATGTACTCGGTAATGAAGAGAAGCGCATTTGTCTTTAAATAATGCAATCAAAGCCGCGGCCGGGCGGGGCCGAGAGCCGCGTGCGCATTGCCATTTCTTAATTGTACAAAAACTGTTCATTAAAAGATTTCTACTTAAACGACACGAATACAGATTACATATAATTACATTACGGTTCTAGTGTCGAGTCCATTAGCGAGTACTAACATTGCAAGTGAAGACGGATTCGTTTAAGTATATCATTTAATATGAATGTTAGTATTGTTAATTGTTTCCGGTATTTGAATATAGAACGTTCATACATATGTTAGCTAGCGGTGGTACTGTAGGCGGGAGGCAGTGAAGCAGGAGCGGTTCCGCCGTTGCCGGGTGATAGCCTCGGTGGGCTTCGAGCAACATTTCAAATTAGATTTAGATTATTTTGAGCAGCTCTTATTTGCGACCCGCATTTTAGTAAACGTTCAATTATATTACATTCTATTTTTTTGTAAGTATATAAAAATACTGGCAGGATATGTGACGCACTTGTGAATTTTGAATTTAAAAGTAACGATCGAAGAGGACTGTCAGTTCTTTTCTATGATGTTGCTACTTGTTCAGTGTTAGCATACATGTTTTTAACATAAGTGTTACTACTGTAACATTCACCTCGGACCCCAGTAGCCCGTTCGTTGCTCCCGTGCTGGGACAGACCTGCAGCGGGAAGCAAGTATTAAGGGGTTCGATAAACATCACTAGACATTTCAGATAGTCATATATCACGTAGAGAAGTGATGGGCACGAACTTTTTATCTGTGATAAATCGTTCGTTGGGCCGAGCAGAGCGCCGACACCGCGCATTGTTCTCGGTACGTTATCGGATTATTTTTATTATGGCAACATATGAAATATATCAATAGCAAAATTTGCAGATAATTTTAAAATTTTTCAAGAAAGAATGGAAAATAAATAATATTATGTAGCTCGATTCGTGTCCACGTCAAGTAGGATCTCTCCTTTCTCACTCCACTTGGCTCTCTTCGTAACGACTGAACATCTGGTGTGCCACATTGCAGGTGGACTCCGGGACGAGGGATCAGGTCAGTAGTCATCTATTTTTTAAAACTCTTCAAACTTTTCTAAAGACTGAGAGTCTAAATGAAGACTACGACGAGTCACCCGACAGCGGATCACACACGGCCTCGTATCTGCTTACACATGACTCGCTATTGTCATCATCTTTACGAGAAAAGGATGAGGGGCGCTAACCTGGCCTACCTCCCCGATCCGTTTAATGCAGCCGTAACATATGGACGGCTACAGGGAAAATAAACGGTCGCATTATATTAGCTCGGAACCCGTAACTTCCGCTTGCGGTTAGATCGATATAAGTATTTGTAATAATTTCCTTCCCTGTAGTGAACGCCAAACAAATAAGGGAATAATCGCAAATTAATTATTACGTAACTCGTTGCGCGGTAAATAACATAAATTAATTTGTGTGTGCCGAGTAGGTAACACCACCATCCGTTCCTCCAAACTACGAGTACAAACATTTCCGGAGGTCGCGGATTCCATTCCCACCAAGACTAAATATTAGTATTGAGCACATTTATTTGGCGCGTCTCGGTGTAATAAAAATATCTATATTAGTATTATATAGTATGTATGTATCATATAGTTTATCGGCGACCCGATTACTATAACACGGGCATTTTATTGCCTAATTAGAAATTAGATAGCCCTGTGTTGAAATATCCCACAGACACAAGAAATGAATTAATAGTAAAATGTACTTACATTATACATACTAATTGATAATAAATGATTCTAGTAAGGGATTTGGATAACCTTCAATAATAATTTAATATTTAATATACAAAACTTTCATTACTAATTAAAATGAAAATTGTGAGTCTATAGGGAGTAACATCATGATCTCAAAGTGTCACGTTTTTTAGGCTTCTGCTCTTCACTGCTTCCCTGAAGAACCAAAAGAAGAACAAAGCAGTAGAATGTCCGATCTGTCAATGTGTGCTATAGGTTCGGATCTAGGCTTATTCCATTACTGCAGTGAAGGGTCATTACTCGTGTCCCTCGCACGGCCGCACGGAGCCGGCGGGACGGCGAGCGTCGTGTCGGGGAGGCCGCATCCTCTCTGGAGGGGGTAATTGTGAGAGTTTTATCATCCGTCGGACGAGACAGGCCTGGGCCCCTCCACGAGGTAATCGGTACCGCGCCGGTGGTACATGTGCTCGCTTTTCAATCCCATAATAGAATTTATTAGCCGTAATACAGATGCAACAATCATGCATTGTGTAAAACAGAATATTGCGCGTAATGAGAAATAGTGATGAAGAATTTCCTAAATTGCCTAAATAAGTCAAAAATCTCCGAAACCGGAGTAGAAGAAGAAATATGAAGATAACGTAGAATAAGAACGTCAGGCTCGCTGGGGTCTCCGGCTGCTGCGATAGTCACCTAGCCCCATGTCATTATAATAATGATAAAGTATTAATCAGCCGCTTAGAATACCGAATTAACCGATCGAAGGAAGCGGCCGTCCCCCTGTCTCCTGCTCCTGATCCACGACGGTTTATCTGTGCGATGTAGGTCATATGCTTAATGTCGCTCGCGATAAGTCGGAGTGGTTATTTATCTAGCATTATCGCGATAACATCGGTGACCGTGGAGGTTAAGGACTCGCAAAAAAATATTTGTTGAAATATTCAAAGTCAGGATCGTAAACTATAACTGCAAATCGGTTTTCAAAATTGCTACAATGTTCCACATGACTGCCCTGAATTCAGTGAGTTTCCAATATCACCATTACGGACACTCAGCTGACAATCTATGAGTCGAATCGTAAGTGAGATACGGGTCACCTCAAAGCGTGACACTCAAGCAGCAGTACCGGGCCTACGATTTCAGCTTCCAACTTGAACGTTCTCAGTTCAAAATCGTTTTCGCATCGCTTCTCGCGGCCGGAGGCGTCGTGAAGGTTGGCGATATCTCGACATGGATTAGGAAATGTCTTAAGAGACGACCCAGAAACACACCGGCGAGAAAACAAAACGAACGAAGCGCTCATTAGCGTAACGCAAACTTAGCTAGTTTTTTCGGTGAAATCGTGAATGAGTGACGTCACGAACAGACATCCGAATGACTCGGCTCGCAATATGATATCACGTTTTATACATTTACCGACATTGCTTATTACAAATTCAAGGAAAACATATGACACATGAATTGATAGTTTCGAAGATTTTTCTACTTTAATTCATTATATTTATTCATTATTTCTGAAACCACACACTGTTATTTCTCGGTACCTACAATACAATACTATACAGTTTTGTAGCAATATAACGTATTAAAGACACAAATCGGTGAAATATCTATAAATATGTATTATTATATATTTTTGCTAACAATAAAGCTCATTATTCGCTGCCAAACAAAAAAACTCTGTTGACTAACAACAACTGCTAAATGGTAATAACACTGTTTTAATTTTGCCGACTTACGTATATGTATATAAAATTGGAAATTAATGGCAATGAAAACTGTCGTGCTGTACGGACAGTTGTGAAATATGTATCGGATACTACCCTTTTTACGCCCACCGCTGCGCGTGGGCATCCCCGCGACCGCGACACGGCTGGAGAAATATTATCATACTTACTATTTTTGTATATTGAAAACATTTAGAATTAAATTGTATCGCGGCGGGAGGAGATTATTAATAAAATACATGAGCACTCGCGTCACTGAAGCTTTCATTAGCTCGTCGTCTCGCACGCGACTCACGGAGTACGTCTTCAGAAAACGAACGTCTCGCTTAGAGAAACTACTTATGTATTCCGTATTTCAATAGAACGTTTATTAAATTCGTCTATCATTATGAGTTTGAAGCGTAATATTATCGAATATAAGTAACGGATTATATTGATTTATTGATTAACCGTAAGACTTATTTCATCATTAAATAAACACAAATACAAATACATACAAAAAAGGTGATAAAAATTGTGGACTTTAAAAAAAACAACAGGAATAAATCCTGAGCGTTCTTTTTAATAGACCGTTAATCGCTACACGGGCGAAGCAGTAGCTGCTCAATAGCTCGTCTCTTTCTCCGACAGACCCGCGTTTATAATTTCGGTAACCTCGCACGGACGATGCGACTGCCCACGTCGTCCAAGAATAGACGAGCACTTAACATCAAGGACGCGACATTACGACGGAGGGCATTGCAGTGAATCATAGTAATGCGCTCGGAATGTTTCATTGCTCCGCGTTCGACAATTTATTGATACGCATTACATATTACGACGATGCCATCCATAGATGTGTTATTAGTGACAATATATCTATATACATACAACTATTACAAAAGCGAAAGTAACCGTTCGTCTGTCACGCTGCGACCCCTTGGCCGCCGGTGATGAAATTTGACTGAGAATACTTTAAAAAGACGGGGGGGGGGGGGGGGGGGACGTGGGCTCCTTTTTAAAAAAGTCCACCAAAGAGTAGGTCGGAAGGGCGTCGGGGGGGG
>DWDX01004011.1:0-12272 GCA_018245675.1 Agara michaeli
TACCCGACCCGGGATTTGAACCCGGGACCTCCCGATCGGCAGTCGCGCTAGCAACCGCCCGACCAACGAGGCAGTCACATTGTAACATCCTCAATGCAATGTGTCTTGTACATTATCCTCAATAAATGAAATGAAATTATGCGTTAAAAAAAGCACTGGGTATATCTCTTGTAACAATCTGGCAGTGTTTCAACATACGTAACGTAACAACGTAGTTTTCTACGCTAAAAACCGTAAGCAATTACCGATGTTTGTGATTTTCAATTAGCGCTGTGACAAAACTTTTAGAAGTGGACGCTTTTTGTCCACTGCAATTTCGCCCACTAGGTACACAGTATCGAATGGTGTGTGGCTTGACATAAGCTATTGAGGATACATGTCATTAAAGAAATTTTGTGGCGAGAGACAGAAATAAAGGTGCATTTTCGAAATTGGTACATAGGTAGGTATCTAAATATAAAGATTTTACAGATTTTTTTTACTTCTATCCATATTTTGTAATTAATGGTGTTTAGATTCTAATTTGTGATGCTTAGGTATTATAAAAAAAACCTAACGAGATAAAATGAAATTATAAAAAATCGGTTATAAAATTAAAGTCAAAGCCAAGCCGTTAGACAAGATTTTTATTTAGAAATCTTGGTTTCTTTACATCGGCATTATATTAAGAGAGGTACACCGAAACAAGCACTTATGAAACCATTAATTCGTGATTAAATATGGCTTAGAATAGTTTGAACCCCTCAATCTAGTCCTTAGTTGGTATGTTTTGGTTATTCAGAGAACAAACCATTTAAAAACTCATCAAAAGTAACCCCGCATTTTCACGGTTGCGAAGAGCTGCTCACTCTTCCGTTTACAGAAGCGTAATCCCTTCTAATCCAAGATTCAGGCACACTAAATTCGCAAGGGTAAAGTAATTTCTACTTAATACCCTTGATACCAATATGCAATTTGGTTTCAGCGTTTTATGGGTTTTCAAAAAGGTTATTGTTATTTTCCGACGGTGCTGATCAGTGTTCAAAAAAGTCAGCGCCGTTACCAAAATATACATATATATTGGATTTGATAAATTTGTGAGAATTTACATTTCTGTAATGTAATTGCATTCAAGCAAGGCAATGGATTTAATTTATGTCTGTCACTCGTAGATTCTAGATGCGATTTATATTATAACTTTCCTAATCTTTTTATAACTTAAAATTTAATTAACACTTGCTTTACTGGTGAAAAATACACCGCGAAGATACCTGCACATCTTAGTCACGCCACGCACGCCAGTCCCTGTAATCAATTTTTCAGAGGGTTATAAGATTATGTTGGATTCAATAAAACCTTTATCTGCGTGTCCCAATACGTGACTGTCATTTTTTCAGGACTCATCATATCACACAATAAACCGCTCAAAACTGCCGCGGTGGCACATTGCAAGCGACGGATGAAGGGCAAGGATTTCTTATTTTAGAAAATGCTAGACATTTTTTTGGTCAGCTTTTTTCTCCCGATTTCTCATGGCCTGCAGGGCGCACGAAGCTGCTGAACGACAAGTTAAAAATTGTATGACATTCGTTAAATGTATAGTTATCGTATAATGAATAAAACTACTTAAATTTGATATGTACTCGGCAAAT
Source organism: Agara michaeli (assembly GCA_018245675.1). Classification (NCBI taxonomy): domain Eukaryota; kingdom Metazoa; phylum Arthropoda; class Insecta; order Lepidoptera; family Hesperiidae; genus Agara; species Agara michaeli. Next base: position 1,632 of record DWDX01004011.1, read on the forward strand.
GGATAGGTGGAAACTGTTATATTTTTGGAATTATTCCAGTATTTGTAAACCCATTTTAGCAGTTCCACTTGTTATTCTTATAAGAAGCTTATCGTTGATTCTGGTTTTTAAATACATTTATGTACAATAAATATACATTTAAAGCAAATATTTTTTTAAATAAACAGTTTTTTTTTATTATTTTCTTTACAAAATAATAAAATGGCACATTTTCAAATTTTATGCGTATATAGTTTATGATCTTACGAGTTTATAGTTATCAAAAAGATGGCGGCTTAGGATGTAGGGCCTATTCTATTTCCTTCTTGACATGCAGGTTTTGCCGCGTGCGTTACTCACGCGCGTGTCTCATTTCATAGATGCTCTCCGCAACCTGCGCGCGTGTCGTAAGCGTGACAAGGTCAGCATCTATGAAACGATGGCATACGTGTGAAAGTCCCATATAATTGTCTCGTGCAACGTGCACGTCTCCTGGCGTAGGATCCCCTGTTCGATCGAGGTTCAACAAATATTTGAATGACAAATTGTTTCTGTGCCGACTCTGCGTATTTATTTATTGTTCTCACATCTGCTTTCGTTTCAATCACGACTCAGGCAATCGCAGTGTCGGACTTCAAGCCTGAGGGGTCATTATCTATATATATAAAAATCAATTGCTGTGCGTTAGTCTCGCTAAAACTAGAGAACGGCTTGACCGATTGGGCCTATCTTGGTTTTAAAATAATCGTGGAAATCCAGGGAAGGTTTAAAAGGTGAGAAAACATGGAAAGATTCAGAGGAAAATAGTAATAAAAGCAATTTAGTTTTTCCATATAAACAGCTTACCTGTCAGACATAATATGATGCACGATACGTCCCGTCAAATATGATTAAAAACTAAAATGTTTATTTATTGTTAGGCGGTACGAAGTTCGCCGGGACAGCTAGTATATTATATAATCTATATGCATATAAATAGTAAGGTTAAAAGCAAGAAATATTGTGTCGAATAATATGGTGAATAGATGCCACGTATTTACTCGTCTGTCCATGAATTTTAATAATTGGGACAATTCCACATAAGCCTATTTGATCTCAAATTAGACAATGAAATGCCTGTATAAATAACCGGACAGTTGATAAACATACATATACATATATAAGATCTGTTGTTATGTTTTTCCTAGGCAGAAATCGAATTTACGACCTTAGGTTTAAATTAGGGTTTCTTGCCACAAGACCAACACTTCATATTTTATCAGTGTGGCATTTTCATGAAACGATCCCATTCTCATTTCCTTTATACTTCATTGATCGACCAATAGACCTTCTCGTAAAGATAAGAAAAACGAACCAAATGTTTGCAGAATAAAGGTTACAATGTCGTTTAGAAAAAGGGTTTTTTTTCTAACTGGCGCCCACCATGGAGCTGCCAGCATTGTTGCCTGGTTTTTGTTTATGAGTCAAGTCGCATTTCAAGCATTCTAATGATCGAATGTTGAACAAAAAATTTATTACTCTTTGAGTTGGATGCGAAGGTTTTTTTTCATTTTGCATGTACTACGATATTACTAACAATTCATTCCGGCTTCGCGCGATTATATCAGAATGGCAATTGAAGTAAAATAAATGTCAATAATAAGCAGCTTAGACCTAAGCTTTATATATGTGTACCAAACTCTCAAAAGGGACGATTTTTTCCTAATAAATTCACAAATATCTTCGTACCTACAACTCGTTTTTGCAAAATGTTTATAAATTCTGGCGTATGATTTATTCATATAACGCCTCTATCTATCGATGAATACCGACTGAAATATTTTTCAATGGTAGATATCTGAGGATCTGCAATTTGTAATGGACAGTGTACTTAGAATGTTATGAATAATAACAGATATTGTTCTAGATATTTATAAAAAAGTTGTTACATAACAGTTGTACTAATACATATTACCCAGAAAAAGTCAGCGATAGAATGTGTGAGAGAGACAAGATTAATTTAAATCGCAGTGTAATTATACGTAAAAATAATTAATAAAACAAATTGTGGATTCTATTTAATCATCAAGCCCATTACATTTATTTGTAAGTACGTAATATTTTTAATTGTTTAAGGTCTCTCTCTTAATGGTCAAAGGTCATGATCTGCTACGCTAAGTGTGTGTTAGAATTCTTTTCATACATTGTTGAGCGCAAACTTTAGAATAACTCGAACTTTTATGCGCCGGGTAACAACTTCCGCAGAATAATACCGGAGGGAATGGTTATATTTATTCCTTTTCCGCCAAGGTTTACAAAGAGACAGTTGCATAATCACAAGATACAATCTACCTGTCAAAGCTTTGAAAATGTTTTCCTCCGCTGTATAAGAAGCAATAAGATAATATATAAAATTCTCGTGTCACAGTGTTTGTAACAAAACACCTCCGAAACGGACCCATCATCACTCTTATCACTAGAGAATGTCCTCTTACTAAAGTATAAAAGCCGGTAGTAGGCAGTTGTAGGTTTTAATTAAAAAGCACAATCAAGTACCAGAAGCAATCAGCTGTTCACGCCAGTTATCTATGAATGGGACAAAACATCTTGGTTGAACCAAAACGTTATTGTGAATTCGTGTATTATGCAATATTGGTCAGTAAACAAAGTACAAATATGATATAATGCAATTGAATTTTATTAATTTGTATGATATAATAAAAGCAGTGATAAGCATTTGACTGGATCGGATCGGTGTCCCACTCCAGGGAGTTGTCTTCAAATCCTGGAATTCAAATCTGTTTTTACAAAGTCACGTGTGTTAAAACTTAAAAGTCAAATAGCACTTGCTATAACGGTGAAGGAAAATATCGTGAGGATATATGCTCACCTTAGAGATGTTATAAAGTATATAATGTTTTCAGAGATGCGTGAAGTCTGCCAATCCGCCCTTGGCCATCCGCGATTGACTGCCTAAAACGCCTCTATGAGAGGAGACCCGTGTAAATTAGTGGAACATGAACGATCAAAAAAAGTTACGTAGATGACCCAGATTACGTCACCGAAATCTAACTTCGACTGTTGTACTGATTTCGGATGCATTCGAAGCGTTTACCGCAACACCTTTCTCCAAGAATTGAGGTCACTTTATATGGAAAAGCTCAATTGAGCTTGAAGCAATATGCTCCCATATGCAAGTATCGGGCTCTTTTCGCTTTTCGCTATATAAGGCTTCAGATTTTGTGGATGAAAATTGTTTGTGATAATGATAATAACCTTGGGACCCCTTCACACGTCCATCGGAACACAAACTGGGCAGACCCTATACTATAGTGACCAGACAACTGATAAACAATACAGACCAAACAAATCTGCTGATTTTTGTCCTGCGCGGGAATCGAACCCACGTGGTATCTAACCACTTGATCATGAGGCCAGTCAAATGAAAGTGAAAACTTGAATATTGTCAGCGGAATTAATAATACTCTGAAATATCTTAATACCTACATTATTTCCTAAGTTACCATGAGCAGGGAAACAATGAAAAAACCGAGAAGTTTTGAAAAAAAAATTCGTTAAAAAGTTGTCGATAAAATATGACCACTTCCTGTAATTGAGTCCGCTGGCGCAGTTATGTTGAAAACGATTTTATTGTCGAAGTTTTGATTAAATACGGTCTCAATAGCCTCATCAATCCTTAGATATTTATGTATGTATAAATGCCTTGTACCAAACCGGTGCTAATTTATTTGTGTCTCATTTTTCAGCGGAAGTTTTACTGATTTCTTAATTAATATTCATGTTTTATTATTCTGTGTTCCACGACTACTTTTACCAAATAAAAGTGGAACAAAAAAAAACATTGGGTGGTGGTCTGGGGTTCCAATACTTGACAAACATTTTTGACTTTAAAAATAAGTATTTAAAAAAAATTTAAAAACTTGTTATGTCAATAAAGGAAAATATTACAAAGAAACGAACGGGTCAAAAACCTCTAGAACATTCCTCGAAAGCGTGTGTATTCTGGAAATCCGGAAATCAGCTGAACAGACCTAACCTGTCTTAATCTGTGACCCGATTGGTTCGGGTCCGAAAACCTATGTTAAACCTTAAGCACAACTATAAATTGGTCGATGAAAAAGCTTGGTCAGTGGTCACATACTTTAATTAACAGAGCGCCGAATATTGAAAGCGCTTACCTTTTATGTATATCTGCTTTGTGTTACGTCACGTAACCTACACGTAAATAATAATTATAATATCTGGGGACAATTCCACACACGGTTAACTGATTTCAAAGTAACGGGGTAGACAGAAACCACCGAGGACCAAGATGTCTTCCAAAGGTACTTTATCAGCTGTCTTCTCATCCCTTGCACGGGGTGTGCATAGTTTTTGATCGGTCGGCCGTATATAAGGTATATCCAAGATATTATTGTTATTAAAGCGACAAATATTAAAAAAAAAAACACTGAAACCTCGAATTTACGCACCGTTTTTATACGTAAAAGAAAAAGAATGTGTAAACGAAAAAGCCTATTCAAGATATCTCGTCCCTTCGCCCGGTCATTACGCAGATCGCTCTGATCTCAATTAAGATGAGTCAGCGGATTATGGAGCGCGATGAAAGCGTGTTAGGGGCGTGTTGGGAAACTGCGTTGGCGTTTGGCGTGTTTCATAACGTGTTTACGATCCGTTTATAAAGGAATACTTTGTGACGGTGCTACTATATGGACTATATGGACTTATACATCCATATAGTCGAGCTATGGGTGGCGTAGACAACAATAAATGTAAAAAAAATACAGACGAATTGAGTACCTCCCTCTTTTTGAGATCGGTTAATAAATGGGTAAGAATTTAGTCTAACTTCGTAGTTTGCGGTTCCGGTTTGAAATCCTGGCACACATCTGTTTTTAAAGAGTAGATCGCAATGTTTACTTCGCCTTTATAAGAATGATTTAAAAAGGGTTACATTACAAGAAAAAAATAGTCCTAAGTCACAGTTGGCTTTTTCCAGCTGTTACTTAAGTAAATACCATGTTTTCTGACATCACGAGAACATAATAACATTTCGTTTGTGTATCTTCACGTCACAAAAGCTTCCAATTGTTGCTTCGTCAAGCTGATTGGGCTACCCTTTCATTTGTCAAACTGTCAGTACACACACACACACACACACGCACACCTGTATGTACGTACTTCTACGTGTATACGCCGTTGTAAATATCGCGTAACTTTAACCCTCTACGTAATAAAGCTGTAGTCTTCGATTCTTAATTTTGAGTCTGTGAACACCTAAAAAGTTGAGTCTATAGAAAAATCTTATTATATGTGGTGTGGCAGAGCGACGCAAATCGCTAAGTATCTTAACAGATATTGTTTGAATAAAAGTACTCGTATAAATATATTATAATAACGAGGAACAACGGGGGGTATCGCGTAGAACAAAAACGGGATGTAAGTAGAACAAAGGTCACGCAAGTTCGAGAATATCAAAACAGTGTACGTTTCATCTCCGCTATGTAAGCGACGGGTCCGTCAGAAGGCTTTTAGCGAAGGATCCGGTGACGACCTCACGAGCGCCGGGGGCGTAATATAACGAAGTGCTACAATTTCGTATAACACTGGCTTCCAAAAACCAATAAATGCAGTTTTTTTGACGTATCTCGATGTCGACCGTTCAGTTGCACACAAGGCTGATTCCAAACTGGGTTGTTAAATATTTTGTGTTATGGTAGTCGTTCAGCTGATATAATAAACATTATGTTTGTCAGCGTTATAGTTATAAGATACGTTAGCCTTATGTCTTACTAGCTTTTGTCAGCGTCCTCCGAGTGGAATAGTGACTTTGGGCAGCATTTTAATTTGCTAGGACACTTTTGTTGCAAAATACGCTATTCCACGCGGACGAAGTCGCGCGTAAACGCTTACATACAAGCCTATATTGATCAGTAATAATGTAGCATTCAGATGGTGAAAGAATTTTTGAAATCGGTCCAGTAGATTTTGAGCTTATGCGTTACATACACACATACAAATCTTGCCTCTTTACAATATTAATAGTATGAAGACAGGGTTTGTCTACTTCGGGATCAAATGGCCGTGTGTTACCTCGCTTTTTCGTGTACATCTTAACAAATCTCAAAAAGATCTTGCGAGGTGAACTTCTAGCCATTTAATTTCACTGACTTCGTTGTCTTTTGGCAAGGTATCTGTATGTCTAATGTTCGCCCATTACTCATCCTATGGTTACCGGGCGAGTGAATTGCAAATGTGAATGCCAGCTTTCAAAGTTAGCGAAACTAGAGATATTTTGCTAAATCTTCAACTTGTATTTTGTTATTTATTACGGCTGACAGCTGAAGTTGATAGAGTATAGAATTTTGACAATGGTGTGCTCAATTTTTATGTCTTGCAAGCTGTGCCCTGCGGTGTAACCCGCGTAAATCCAGATCCCGTGGGAATTTCGGGATAAAAAGGAGCCTATATGTTGCCCTGTAACCTCCTCTATCTTCCAGTGAAAGTCCCATTAAAATCGGTTCAGCCGTTCCAGTGATTAGCCCGGACAAACAAAAACACAGATAGATATCTAAAAGAGTTTGCTCGTGTTTTAGTATCTTGTAAATAACTATAAACATATGAGAAAACACAGTTACTTTTAAATCACAGACAGGCACTTCAATTTTATGTATATGTATAGATTATTGGAAACATCAATTAATAATATCTAGGGACAATTGCACACGCGGCTCCATCCGTATCCAAATTAGGCAATTTAATGCCTGTGTTATGGTAACCGGACAGCTGATAAACATACATATATACATACAATATATTACTTATATAGATATTGTTATTACGACCAGACACAGAACAGACAAATGTGCTCATCACACAAATGTTTGTCCTGGGTGGGAATCGAAACCACGACCTCCGGTTTTGCAGTCAGGGTCTCTAACCAGTCGACCACGAGGCCAGTCATGATTGTACACTTGTAAGTATTTGATGTTTTTTTTACGCAAATATTGCGATATTACCAGCGCCTAGCAACATTCATATGACAGTAGTAAAAGAACGTTTTGAAAGCTTCTATATCCATCCACTAGTAGATAGCCATGTCGCACTAAACCTCACCCTGAAGCTTCTGAAAATAGAAACTCAAAGCGCGCTTTAAGACAACATAATAAATAATATTGCACATTCAAAATATCTCCATTCTACGATTCCTCGAATGAAAGTACTAAAAACATACGTAAGTAAATATACATCCAAACTAACTAACCAATACGACACGCGTGGGAATACTGCATGACCTGACCAAATGGTATACCAATATTTGTATTGTCGCCATTAGCTGGCCGTAAACTCTGTTCTAAATAAAAAAAAATGATATAACATTTATCACAGCGCCTACCGAAGGTGCGGCTTTACGTTGATTTTAATTTTGAAACTGAATTTATGTTCATTGTTCATTGAGTTCGTTAGATCCTCACTGCGAAACCGATCGCGGGTTCGATTGCCAATCAAGACAAATATTTGTTTGTTCTATGTTTGGGTGTAATAAAAATATCTATATAAGTAATATATCGTATGTACATATACGTATATATAGTTTATCAACTGTCTGGTCACCATAATACAGGGTTTGCTTAGTTTGGGATCATATGGCCCTGTGGGAGGTCCCAAGATATCATTGCTGTGTTCGGGTTTAAAGAGTAGTCGACCGATGCTATTACCTTAACGGTCATATTAAAAAATCAATGGTTAGATAAGTACTCGACCAAAGTAACTGCCTTCTTTAGGCAGTTAACACCTACGTCGCTGCTTAGCAGCAATAATGGATGCATAATGGCGTTCTCACAATATTTGCATCCGAAATCAGTACATAATGTATTCACTAAGTTTGTATTAGACTAGCAACTTTTTTATTTATTTGCATTTCTTGTTTTTACCTCACCTACCAAAAGATACAGACATGTCAGTGACTGCAACAGATTAAAAAAAATCTCTCAATGTAGCCGTAAGATAAAAGTTTTGTTTTCCACACAGAATCACAGAAGTAATATGTTGCGGGCATATCGCCAAAGTCTCTTGCGACATTAGAAGACGGGGTCCGTGTTTATGGCAAACAAGAAACTAATTGCGGTCTGCTAATTACTTTTTGCTTAGGGCAGCCAAGTTCTGTGATACTGTCTGTTTGGCAGATTTTTTCTTAATTACCCAATATTAACCCTGAAAGAGAAATTCCAACATATTTATTCGTATCTACGAGTATGCATATGCATACCTGCACTTGCTTAGTTACGGAATTGAATCAGTTTAATGTATTTATTATATGGATTTAAAGGTTACTTTGTTTTACAGTATTATGTAAATAATTATGAGCACTTGAGAAAACTCAGTTATTTCGAAATCACAGACAGACACATCAATTTTGTTTAGATGTATAGATTAGATAAAAGCATTCGTAATGTTTACAGTTTCAGTGCAATGTTAGTAACCTCATAGATATGGGAACGTTTGGAATTCATTTTAGAAATGCGAACAATTTCAATTTACATCGTGACAGTACAAAGCAGATAACTCTTTGCAACTGCACGAACCTTGAGCTGCCAAGGTCGTGGCCCAGCAACGCATCGCATTGTTAGCCCTAATGTATTATTTTCACTTCCGTTCGCGTTTTTTATTTCAAATTATTACGCCGCGGTCCATACACTTTATAGTTCACGCTTTATAATTATTTTAGTTTTTTACGACCCGCTAATATTGGAATAAGCAGCGATAGCGTAGTGATATGAACTTCAGTCCCTCTGGGTTCATATATTGGGGCTTTTTAAAGTTTCGTCCGCTTCATAAGTTAACTAGCAACCCGCCCCGGCTTCACACGGTAGTACACCACTTTGCTCTATTGTCAATAAATTCCACAGCGTACGCGATATGACGATTTTTTTTTATATAATATTCTATGGCCTATGTTCATCGGGGATAATGTTGGATTCTAATGGTGAAAGAATTTTTCAAATCGGTCCACTAGTTTCAGAGACCAATGCAAACAAGCAATAAAATCTTTCCTCTTTATAATATTAGTTTAGATATTAAATATCATGGTCTATGGCGGTTAAGAAAAACATCGGGAGCAAACCTATATAGGTACCTTTTCCAGAACGCGCTATGAGGTGTGTGACGTCTACCACTGGACCGGCGTGGTTGACTGAACCTATAAACGGCTTAAGCCGTCTCATTAGGCGAGGAGTCTCGTATTTAACAGTAGAACAATAAAAGGCTTAGAATATAACACTTGTAATACCTCTAAGATCGATATCATACAATTTGTCACGATATTCACGCCTTAAGCCTACTTAGTCAAAGGTCGATGCTTAAGTGCCGTTGATGTAAAAATAACTTGCTCAAGGACTGCTCCCTCGCCGGGGCAGCTCATCTCATCATCTCTGTACTGAATTTTTTTCTCGACCCTTTTTTTGGTTCACTGCTGGACCGGGTCTCCTCCCATAATGAGAGATTTACCCCAAAGTCCACCATTCTGGCCAAGTGGGGATTGGTAGACTTCACACACCTCAGAAAACATTACAAACTTTATAACATCCCTAAGGTGTGCAGGTTTCCACGTGTTTTTTTGCGCCGATATAGCAAGTGATACTTGAATTTTTGTTTATGCATAAAATCTTATGATAATCGGTGTAAACGGTTTGTGTAATATTTCTATTGTTAATAAGTAAATAAATTGTGAAACCTAGATACGGAAGACATGAAATAAGTCGATGGACGGTTTACCGTTCCCACCGCGTGAAATTTCGCCGCACCGAATATATTAGATACAAGAAATGGAGTCTAATCCAAGCAGTGATCCCACAAAAGCGGACTTTGCTCGCTTTTTTTAAAGTTGATGGATCGTGTGCGACATGCTGGCAGGCGGCAATTTCAAAGCTTATATTTTTTTGTTTTAAACAGACAAATAAGCGAGAGGCTCCATTGTGGCGGCGATTCGCAATACACGCGGGAAATGCGGAAACATTGTCGTCCGAATGTTTTGATGAGGCGGAACAAGTCTCTGTTATTGTTCCTTGTACTGAGGCGGGTTTTAATTTTGTGTTCTTTTAGATATTATTTTTGTATGCAATAATTACTTAAAGGAGGTGTGAAGCTAAAATAATTATCGCGGGTTCGTAGTAATCCTATTAAAATCAAGTGGCATGCGTTTTTATGCTGTTTAATTACTTGAAAACAATCGTATTGAAAACCAATCCACAATTCTAGTATTTGAATATTGTGTGAACTGTGTATTTAATGTATGTCGTATGTTCGTGTTTTTCTCTAAATACATATGTACTAGCATCCATATGAATTATGATACTTCTTTATTTCACAGAACAAATGAGCGACAATTCCTATTGTGGCAATATGTAGCAATTTGTAACATACGAGAGCCGCGGAACATTGTAGTGTAAATGTTTTTAATATGAAACGGAACAAGCCTGTGTTATTGTTCCACAGAATGCAGAGCGGCTTTTACATTTAAGTTTTTAACTTATTAAATTTAATAGAACACCAACATGCTTACGTCTATATTATATTAATATAAAAGACAAATAATCTATACTAATATTATAAAGCTGAAGAGTTTGTTTGTTTGTTTGTTTGAACGCGCTAATCTCAGGAACT
>DWDX01004012.1:0-12272 GCA_018245675.1 Agara michaeli
AGAAGGCTGTGGAGCAACATATAGGCTACATTTTATCCTAAAATTAGCGCGGGGTCGTGATTTACACGGGAATAGCTTTGTGACGCACTAATTTTAACGCGGGCGAAGCCGCGGGCAATGCTAGTTACCTATAAATTACATAAAAGTGTCACCGTCACAGTAGTGATAAAAAGTATATTCATGTTGTTATTATTTGATTATACTGTTGATAGTGCTGCTGGTACCGTGATTGTACAGAACATCATTTGGAACCATGTTTTAAAACTTAGGAACAGGTATGAATATTTATAATTCATTTTATTTACAGATTCTTCCCGAATGAAGTAATGAGAGTCCCATTGTATGAAGCAGTGCCCATTGAACTGGTAATGTCACAGTGTTGGGTAATGGATTTAAATACCTACTGCAAGGTATGTATAGCTTTCAATTATTGTCTGAAAACTATTTCTATACGTTTTTAATTTGAATGCTTTGACTTAACTGATGTATTTATTTTTTTATTTATGTTCTTAATTGTGGCAACTAAACGTAGCATGAAAAGTTGATTATTGCTAGTATAAGATCATTATTATATTGCAAAGTATTGAAAGGACATATACATCACGATTTACTTTGTAATGCTAACAAATTAAACAGATATAGTTAAGCTTTGAGAATGAGCGTCGACAAGATTATTTTCAGTGAGATTCATATTACGAGTATTTTTTTTTTTAAATAATAGTTTCCTTATAAGAAGGCATATGAAATTACCTATTTATAATACTTATATTAATTAATGTTGTGTATGTCCGTCAGGGGCGGCCGGTGGGCGCGGCGGAGCAGCACGTGTACATCTGTGAGTTGCGCGTGGACCGCACGGCGCGCCTGTTCACGCGCGTGTCGCGCCCCAAGTATCCCATCTGCACCAAGCCTTACGCCTTCCACCACTTCCCCGCGCGCCTTAAGATCACGCGCACCTACGCCGTACGTACACCGAGCTTCTAACTCCTACGTGTACTTTACTCGCACAAACTCAAATTACATTATAATAAACATAATCTTTATTCGCGTTTTAATACAAAAGACATAGCAAAATATGTAAAGAAAAAAAAATACAAATAATAAGAAAGAATTAGTGAATCTTATAATTACATAAACATTTGCACATTTCAAATTGTATTGAAAGTTTTGAACATAAAGTTATAAGACTTATTTTCTCTATATAACCTTTTAAAATGTTTTTATTTCATTTTAGCCCCATGAAGTACTACCAGAATATCTCAAAGGTCGAGCCGCGAAGAGTTTTGCGCCGCCGGATAAGATAACTAAGAATATTCCCGACACAAAAAAGAAACCGGTGCCTACGACCGTTGTGACGAGTTCAAAGGTACTTTTATTCAACTGCGATGGATAAATTTTCCAGTCGTTTTGTTATCGTTAGCACAACATAAGAGGCTGTCGTTTGTCATTGCAGCGTGACTGGAATAGAACTGTATTTAGAAAGGAAGATAAATCTCTCGAAAAAAAAACATTTTTTAGACAGACAAATAATTTTTTTAGAATAAAGTGGCCTAATCGAGAGCCAGTGTCAAAATGACGGTTATTGTCGTCTACCTGAGGAATGCGGCCACCAGTCGATATTGGTAATACCGAAGATTAAGAGATCGAGAAGTAGACTTGAGACAATCAGTGTTAAAGTCACCCATTATTATAAAATGTGCACATCGATCCTCTATATTATTCAATCTGCAAAGTAATCAACGGCAGGAGTACGATAGGCGACCCCTAAAACTACCCTATAAAGTTCAACTCTAAGAATAGAGACTAGTTTTAATATTTGACAACGTATTCACCATCAGAAAGTGTCCGCGGCGGTGCGGCGCGAGCAGCAGAAGGAGCGTGTGAACCAGATCGCGAGGCGGCTGCTGTCCCGCGGCGGTAACCGCGCACCGTTGGACGCATCCTACTTACTGGCGCGGGCCGCTCGCCCTGCGCCGCGCGCGCGGCGTCCTCGTCCCCCGCGCCCGCCGCGCCCGCGCGCCTCCTGACGCGCCTCCTGACGCGCCTGCCCCGCCTGCCTGCAGGCCGCCTGACCAGCGCGACCCTCTTTTTAGATCGTGGGATATTATACATTTTTATAGTGCCAATATACACTCATTGGTATTCAGTACTTCTTAAACAAATAGCTTAATATTGAACGATAAGGATGAACAGAAAACTATAATATTATACTAGTGTAAAAATATGTAATCGCCTTAAGGGGAGCTATATGTACCACGGGGTTTCATTCCTACGTGTCGGTGCAGCCCTCCTACACAGATCACTGCCAGTGAAGGCCTCGATTAAGGGGCCACAGCCTCCTTGCAATAATATAATCGGTCGAATCTCCGTCTCTCGATTCGCTTTGATCCCCTGGATGTCTTCTGTTTGGACTGGATAGTTTCTTCGGTAGCTGTACCTTGGAGTGCATCAATTATTACTATGTCCCGCAAATTGAAATTTTCTCATAAGGGTAATTAAACTACGGCTAATTTCTTCGAACTACAACAATCTATGTCTGTTATGCTCGACGGTTTCTTCTATGAAATTGTAACACCAAATCGCTAGTTCCAGTTTATATTGAAATATATTTAGGATAGTGACATTTACATAACATAGTTTTGCAAATTATTGCAAGTTTACGATACAATGAAAAGAGGAGTTTTGATACACACACATTCCTTACTTAACATTTGTCGATGCAGGACAATAAAAAATATGGCCGACCACGATGCGATGCTTCAACTCTGCGGTTGAAGCGTCGGTGGATGGTATTGAATCTCGGGCAGGTATTGTATATATTTTAATATCATACTTTACGATAAATTTCATATTTTTGTATAAAGTAAATTATATAGTTTATTATTTTTTGTATCGTGATCCTATTGTTGTATTGCTTTCGCTCATACTTTAGCGTTAACTTTTAATTTATTAAATAAGTTATAGGTCAAAACCTTCTTATCTATTTTTGTCTAATACAATACTAATCTCAGGTAAGGTTATTTTTAAGTTTTTCGTACTTAGGCTGGTTATATGACAGTAAAGTATGATTTAAGTTAGAGTTATATATTTTTATATAGGCTAAATATTGTTATATCATAACAATGAAATTGTAGGATAATTACTATATAACGACCACTGGTGCGAACTGATGTTGAGTGTTGAAAAGATTTAATAAAGGTTAGACAGGTCAAGTTGTTGGAGGTTGTTAATAGAATAATAATTAATTATTGCTTTAGGTTTAACTATCTAACTATATATCTTCCAATATAGTTAGTAGTTATGTCCGGTCAGTGAAACACAACTACAAAAGTAGAATAAAGCACTGCGATCATGCCTTATACTAATGATATCATGTACTAAAATCTCTCTATATTTTTATGTGTTTAGTGTAAGTTGTAAATATTAGATAGTAAGGTGGTTAATTGTTTTATTTAAATTTCAAATGATAATATATTGGTTAACGTATGGGTCTTGTGGTACCAGTAATTAAGTTTCTCTGGGGCGTCGGCCTGCGCGCCGGCGGTGTCCGTCGACCCTTCTATATTGTGATCACAGAGAACAAATTGTTTTTGTTTCTAATTTATTTGTACAAAACTGTTAGGTTTTTTGATTATTTCTTAATCGCTTTATGAGTTTGGTATGAACTCTTTATTTAACACTTTTAATGTTTTTCTTCACTTTTGGTATTATGCGTTTACACATGTAATACAATTTGACTGGCAAAAAGTCGAGCTATATAGATTAAGAACGTCGATCCCAAAATCTAGTACAAAAGTCCACCGAAACGCCGCACGTGTCTTCATACTCTACGATTACGATTGTTCGGATAAACGAATTGAATATGAACGAGGCATCTACGGAATAATACATTTTGTTAAGTCAGAGTAGAGTCCAGTATTAGGCAATTCATAGATAATATTGTTGAATGTTGTAAAGTATAATAAAACAAGAGATTTTAGTATTTTATTCTCACTGTTCGATTTATGATTCGTTTTGTATACTTGCACAAAAATATATGCACATTAAATATACTTAGATAGAGCGATGTAACGATACACGGAATTATACTTCCCCCATGATCAGACTGTTTCTTATAGCGCTATTCACTTCAGCGAACTTCACTGTACATGTACTTAATGTATGCAATAGGTTTCCATAGTCAATAATGTAAAGTTGTTAGAGTTAGATAATTCCAGCTTTTTATGTGATTATGATGTTGGATGTTTAAAAGAACTAGTTATTTAAAACTGAAATCAAAAATACAAATTTTGGGATCAAAATTGTATTGTTCGTTTTGTCAATTGGTGTGCAAAAATAACTTTTTATCATTTCATTCACTTGTATCGTCGTGGCTGTCTCAAATATTTTCTTTATTTATTTAATAAAAATGTAAACGAGGAGGAAAATAATATAGAAGTAAAAGTTGCCGTTCAGGGAGTAAATTAAATAATAACATTATTTTTTGTGGGACAGAGCAGAAGTTCAAGTGGATAGAATCTAATTTTTTTTTGGAGAATCTGTTTATGATTTACAATACAGAGCAGCTTTACTATTTGTATTTAGGACTTTGTTTTAAGATGCCATTTGTTGTAACCCATGTTTTAATATTAAATTAAAATCCAATTTAATTCTTGTTTTATTTGGCTATATATGTTTTATCTGTATTATGAAAGAGGAAGGTGATTGCTTGACTGACTGGCTAACGCAGAGACGGACGCGCCGCCAAACCCACAGATTTTTATAGATATTACTAGAAATCCTGAAATGATATAGAAAAGTTCTTTATATAACGCAAGTCCCCACCCCTCCCCCTGGCCCGCTGATTATCTGATTAGCTGGAAGTAAGTTAGGTATAATTGATGTAGGTACACTTGTCTATTTTGCCAATCGTTCATTATGAAAATTAATTGAACTGCACTTTGTCGTAAAAACGAGATTTCAACATCCTTCCGATTTTTCTTATACATATCTTATTTGAATAATAATATTTATGATCTTAATAGATACTTGACACGATTAAGTAATCATATTAAAATGATGATAATACCTGGTGTGATGGTATAATAATAAATTAAAGTGAGAAGCATTTTATGCCAAACCCTTGTAACACTAACACATCCCTAAGGGTTATAAGATTTTGACCTCCAGATCCGTAGTTACGCTTCAAGCCATTGTACTGTATGATCTGATTTCTAAAAATGCTGGTTCTTGTATTTGAAATATTTATTAAGAAAGAAAATTTTGGTGCGAGAATTTGTAAATCAGAAAGTGCGTCGTGTTTTCAGAAATAGCTTTTGCCTCTAATACGACTATTGACAGTTTTATCTGATTAAATAGAAAGCGATCTCAATATAACTCGTAATAGTAACAAGTGGTTTATTGATGTAAGTAAAAATAGCTTTGTCTGAAGAAAGTTAGTGGGTCACTAAAAGTTGTTTGGTCTAGATATATTTCTACGTGACAACACGACGGTACGCAGTGTCGGTTATATGGCGGTCGATCAATATCTGGATTAACATTGACCTTAAATAACAATTTAAGTTTACGATTTGTCCTGGCCGGCGGCGTTCGGTGCCGCCGGCGCACTGGGGTCGCACGCAATGAGAAGATTGATCGGTGTCCGCCCGCATACTTCAGGAAACATACGAAGCTTATTTCACGTTCTACTTGTACCTAACCAGATAGTTCTACAACTTAATTATTTTCAAACAGCAATACAAGCTACAAATTTTATGGCCCATGCCTATCTGTTTACGTACATAGACAAATATAGATATTGGTTGTTGTGTTCCGGCGACACATCTTGTTTTACGTAGCACATACTTTGTAATATCGTTGAGAAGTGTATTCACCGTTTTAGGTATGTACTGTACAGTCAAAGAATATGTTTCTAGATCGATTTGAAACTATTATAGTACTAATTCAGGTAGGTACCTAATTCGGAACCTCGCCTCATACCAATACCGAGTCATCTAAAGTTATTGATCTTTTAATATAATGTAGATTTTCTTAAAGAAAGTACAACAGATAACATTATCTAATTTCATTTATCAATCGAAATTATTCATAGACGGCGGGTATTACAGTAATATGCCATAGCAGGTATATATTATCTTAATATGCCTATTTAATATTTAGGTATTCATGTGTATTAATAATAAGTAGTGCATAATGAAAAGGGAAAACTTTGATATTTAAAATAACCCATAAGGTTGAAAAACCGCAATTTATCCGTTAAATTAAAGTAACCGCAACTTTAAGTTGTATTAAGCAGTCCAACATCCTTATGAAACAATAATTAATGAAGTAATGGTCATTCTCAGATGATAAAAAAAAATCGTGAACTGACACTTACTACGAGCTACGAGTTCATAACAATACCTAAATACCTGTGTTGAAATTATGTTTGAACTCGGACCTACGGAGCATTTTGGAAAGGACATAATGTGCGTGTCGGTGAATCAGAATTGTAAATAGTAATTGTGTAGATATTGTGTGTGAACGGAAGTGTGTGATTGCTCGCAAATAATGCGCCGCCGACGCGTCAAGTTTCCTTACTTGCGGCCATGTACTTCATGTAGGACGTGTAAGTACTTATATAGTGAACTTGTAAACCTACATTTTAATTACTTTAACATTACAACAAAACGTAATATTTATTCGAAATGGAGGAATTTTTAATGCAGTACACATTATGTGATATGTGTAAAATATAAATTTTCAGTTTAGTTAATACAACAGAAAATTTAACGTAGGTACATATTTCAGAGATGTTCCACATAATAAACCAATAATATTGGAAACCCTCCTCACCAGTGAGTGTTGGAAATCGAGCTGTAATAAATATGTAAGTATCGTGAATCATAGGGAGTGCTGTCAATTTTGTAGGATGATGTAGTTCAATGAGCGGTCAGCAGGACGTAATCCCGCGCTATTATTTTGTCAGCATCTACGCAGCGCACTGCCCTGCAGCATAAGTACTCGAATAGGACCGCGCGACGCACGTTCACCGAAAAGTTACGCGAATTCAGTTTTCATACTAATAAAACATTTGGTATCAAGTTTATACTGAAACAGTTGTGTCAAGATTGTGTCCGGCATCATCTTATCCGAATCGGTCGCTCCGAGGCATGAGAAAATCTTCGGATCACAAACAGGAATACACAACGAGCACTTTACACGCGCGCTGGGCAAATAATTATGTACCCGTAAGTCCTACCATTCATGTATTAACTGAATATGTTAACAATGTTTTTGTAAAGGTTGTGCCGGCCTTTAACAATTAATACCTTTTAATCTATCACGTGTCGGACATTACAGCACCCGCACGCCGAGTTGTTTAAATACGTGGTAAAAAGAGAAAAATTGTAATAACAAAAAGATAAAGTAATACGGTACTAAGATTGTAAAGCTCTTCGTTAAATGCGAGATTTGGATGTAAATAAAAATTATCCATGATTTATATTTATTTGTATTGTTCTGACGACGTCATAAAAAGTGTTCAGGTCTCGTGTTATAAGTATATAGGTACCTATAACGCGAGACTATATATATATACTATACTAACTTAAAAAACACCTTGAAATGCCAATTGACACACTGATACACAAATACGAAGCGAATATATTGAATATCAATGGTGCTTCGAAGAATAGCATTCTGAATATATGTACTTAAGTTACTATTTTAAATGACATATTGTTTTGGATTGTACACGAGCAATATTTCATTTCTATTCAATTGTACATCCTATGAACAGGAAATTTGTTGCATTTGTTACTAGCGACTACAACGCATCGACTGGTCGCGGGTACCCCTGAAATTTACAACGTGTAATTGGGGCAACGACAACAGGGCGTAATTGGAAAACAAAGGTAGTTACGGGACATAGAGTAATAGTGACGTTCGTACGGCGGAAGATTCAATTTATTACATCGGAATTCTAAGGTCCTGCTATTGTAAAGCTTAGAAAGAAAAGATTACGGATGTGCCTGCATCATGATTTCAGGGCCAGAGGAACTTATTTGTTACTTTATTTTGCTATTATGGAACTCGCAATTTATTAAATTCATCCTAAACATATCTCTTGGGAATAATATAAACCTTGGAAGTTAACAATGTTCTTATAGTTTAGGAGTAAAGTCCAACTTACTAGTTTCACTATTTTGCTTCTAATAAACAAATACTTATGATTTAGAAAGAGATAGGCCTGTTTTAATTAATAGACTTAACGCTTATTTTGTTTTATTTATCGTTTTCGTGTTGTAGTCTTATGATAAAACTTAGTTCTTAAAAATGAATTATTAAACACATACAATAGCCGGTAATGAAAATCGCTTATCTTGAAACTAAGGTACAGCGGTGACGTTTTAAATGATTCCTCCTTATATTGTCCCATTTTGCATTTCTGTTGGTACATGTAAATATGATTGTTGAATCTGTAGTAGTGTATTCCTTTTTACCGTTCAATCGCCTTATATAAATCCTATAATTACTATAAAAAAAGAGTGTCGGGCGATATCGTCAAGCGGATCGCGGAAAGTGATGTCAAAATAGATGTATTCATATTAAGGCAATATTGTACAATAGGTTTGGTAAAAGCAACATGTTTACTACGAGGAGGGAATTGCGAGGCTCGCATAACAACGACAACGGACGCGCCTGATGATAGCCGAAAACGCGTCGCACGCCATCGCGCGGGCCGGAACACTTCATACTGTCGTTATTGATAAATTGCCGGTTCGACAATTTTCTACTGCTTCACCTCTCGCCTCGACTGCAATCGCGGTTACCGATACATCGTAGATAAAGATAGGCGGACGAACAGACTTCATACTATGTAGCGAAACCGCTCACCGTTAACTACAATGCGACCGTGAATACGAGATACGAAGCTGACTGGGCAAACCACAGTTCCGCGCGGAAGTTCCAACTAAAATATTTGCTCAATTGTTTCGTATACAATTACAAATAACCATTGCATGCCATGTCCGCGAATTGAACTGAAGTGCAGTTAGCATACATTACTTCATTTATTACCGAATCCAATACATTACTATTGTTGCTTTGTTATTTAAATTTGCATCAAACCATCGCGGTACACACGAGAAAGACATTTTGTTTACAATATCGACGCAACACTGCATTGTTATCAACCCGTGAGTGGTAAAATCTACTGTTACAGCATTTTAATACACGATTCTTATTACTTGGCTATAACGCGACCGTTATGTAACTTCCATATATTTCTTGTTTCGGGCAACATTATTAGGAATGTACTTACGATTCATACAATTTTGAATATATATAAAAAGCAGTAGGCGCAGTAAAGTCGAGATAATTGTCGTTAGATCTATTGAATTGCTTAAACGATTTGTCACCTGTGGTTAATATGTGTGGATAGAGTGATTTTAGCAGAAAACACAAAACACGATATGTATCTCTAAACGGTTCGGGATTGAATGTCTTTATTTTATCTACTTACATAAAAGCAAACAGCGCTACAATTTATGCAAATAAATATCCAAATTTGAATAGGTATTTACGTCCATAATACCTGTATCTGTTGACTATACATTATTATTTATCTGCCATCGTAGAGACAGTTCTCTTGCCATGAAATATATAAAACTAAATATACGTATATCTGTGTGTTTATGCTATACCTACATATTGCATGCCCATTACATGGATAAGGTTTATACTTTAAGCTGTGAAAATTCAGAAAGATTAAATCAAGAACAGGTCAAAGAAAATAATAAAATGTTATGGACCATAACGTCACAAAAGAAAAAGAAAAAATCTCTTTTCGAGTTTTAGTAGCCGAAGTTGTTAATAACTCAAATATTGTACAGTGTGTATATTTTCTATAAAATAAGTTTTTTTTTGTTATTGGGTGTTGGCTTGGATTGTTGTACATGGATACCTACATATTCGCCAAACATATATTTTAGGTAACTCCTTATTTAAGCATAGTAGGAGTAGCGTTCTACGACAGGGATCTTTTTGATAATGAAAACAGCTCTACTATATGTTGTCAGATATACACTAATCTGCTACCTAGATGCATTGTATAATATTCTAGAAGTAACAGATGATGAGTATCATACACAGATATATTGATGTTTATTGTAAAATGTAAAATAAACTTCTTTATTACAAAGAGTCAGCTATTCATTAGGTTTACCTATATTCTATTATGTGAGTAATATGACGTGGTAATCGTAAGATATCAGTAAATATACGCTCATAAATACATCACAATTTTTAACACACCGAGTTTTAGGTATTTTGATATGATTATTTATACAAATTACTGGCTTAGTAAAGTAATCTTCTAGGTAACAAGTTACGAAACATATTTACGAGATAAAGTCTTGTCATCGAGATGGTAGCGCCATCGGTTTTATATAGGCACCTAAGATTTGCAAACAACTTTGTAAGTAACTGCAATAATTAATATTCGTGGAATATTAATGTTTAACCTCACATCGTATGTTGCAGTTATCTATAACTGCACCATAAGTATTGGCAAAACAAAGAATTGATATAAACCAATGCGTAGTATTTCTCGTAGCGTTCGTATTATAAACATCGCAAGAATCAGTAAATAATCGTTATTGCATTGTGTCCTTTTCATTCGTAACTAGATACAGATATAAACGTCCCCCGGAAAAGCGCTGTACGTGTCGACGTCTGAAATCCATAATCAAATAGTGTTTACATGTTTTTGCGTAGTATTTGATATGGGATTGTCTATGTTGACTCGTTGAGGCCTGCGGTTCGATATATAGTCTGCTCCGGTGATCGGTGTTCACACTCTTTCGAGAGTGTTCCCACAAGAGACAGCCGCTCTAGTGTTAAGTTCACCTCATCTTCATCAGTTTCTGTTCATAGCCACTCCGGTGGCGGAACGTTCATCCCTAATCGCACCGATAAGAAGAGGCACTGCAGACCGTCCGGTAAGTGATTCATGGTAATTGCCCGCTCACGCTTAAACCTAGTTAGACCCGCAGTCGACCCGCGACTCTATTAACATATCCTACCTACTTAGGATCACACCTCGAGTATTATACACAACCTTAGTGCAAATTGTCCGTATTAACTTCACTCGAACATCTCAATCGAAAGATTTTCCATTACATTGTTTTTATGTACCTACTTACGTCACGATCTTTACCCCTAAATCAGTTTTGTTATTCGGAAATGTTGTCCAAAGCGGTAACTTACCGTCTTAAGAATAATGTTGGTAAGTCTGACTATTTTTAACGTAGGTATTTCTGTGGCACAACTTCGTCATTTTTCGATTCACAAGTGTCAAAAAAAAATCAATAGCAATTGCTTACAATTATAATTTCAACTATAGCTTAGTAATTACAGCTAAAATTGGTTGAAATTCTTACAGGCATTTCATCAATTTGCTCTATGATTTGTACATACTTTTATGACAATAATAAGTAGGTTAAAATATGTCGGCGATCTAACAGTAATTCGTCAATAAATTGGTACATCAATTAATTTTTTGCTACCCTGAAAGTCCAGTTTTGCCTAGTATAAAATAATATATAATTATAGAACTCGGCTTGAATACAAGTTCCGAATATGTATGTAATGAGTAAAACAAACAAAAATATTTCTGGGTACTTCATTGTAATAGCAACTGTTTTCACTAAAATACGGCGGTGTTAATGTTGTATTTTAAGAAACTAGTGAGTCATGATTATGTCTGACTATGAACAAAGATCGAATTGACATGTGAATTAAGAAGTTTCAAATTGACATACCGCCTCATAATATCATGGTACCAGTATAACGGACTAACAATATATGTTTAGATAGGTACGTGTTACTTACGATTGTTAATGTTGCACAAATTGGTATAATATATACTTTCCAATAAATATATTGTCTTCTGTTTCGGAGTTAAAAGTAATTTTTTTTAAAACAAATTTTAAAATAATTTAAAAGGATGCTATGGATCTTGTAACCAAAACCTATTCAGGTCATTTTAAACGAAAATAATGAATACGTTTTCTTTTTCTTTTTATGAAAATGACCAGAAATTATGCGTCACGATTAAGCATATTTTGCGTGAAAAATACCTATGACACATAGTTATATAAGTTTGTGTAGTAGTCTGTTTACCCTGTAAATTTACCCGCAATAGATACCGCGTGTTGATTTAAGCTACAGTTCGGTAGTCAGGTGGCATCCTTCAAGCAAATTTATCACACCACACAATCACTATGACA
>DWDX01004013.1:0-12270 GCA_018245675.1 Agara michaeli
CTATTCCATTGTGGGACTTAAACGTAACTGGTGAAATGTGGGGGTGTACTACACTCCTCTGCCTACCCCTTAGGGAACTACAGGCGTGATGTTACGTTTAAGTAATTTTTTACATATATATTACTATGTGTGACGTAATTAAAACAAACATCTAGGTGACATTGCAACGTAATCAACGCTCAACTGACGGGCGGTGTCTAAGGTCGACCGTGGGTGTTGAACCGTTTGAGAGTATCCAGCTAATAAAACACCACAGTGGAGTCTCACAATACAGTATGACACAACCCGTTATTAGGTATGTGAAAATATGCTTCAGTCAACGTCTTCACCCTTATCTTTGCATCCTTGAAAGTAAGTGGTAGCAAAAAATTTGACCCGATTTAAAAAAAATCCTATTATAGTTCCACTGCTTACACGGGTCTCATTACATAGTGATGTTTTAAGGTCATAGTATACCACGCTGGCCAAGTGCGGATTGGCAGACTCTCACACCTCATAAAACATTATTATATTTTACAGCATACTCTCAAGGTTTGCAGGTTTCCTTAAGATGTATACCTTCACCGTTATAACGAACGATATTTAAATTGTGTAACATTTTTTTACTAATTTACACTAAAACTGTCCCATCGCTATAGTCTTATCAGAAGTTAGTTGCAGATATCCATGGGCGGCAGTGGCCACTTGTGACTGCTCGTTTGTTACTTCTCATAAAAAAAATCGTAATAAGAAATAAAAGAATACTACACTCTTATGTTGTAAAAATATAATTAGATTTGTTTTACGATCGATCTGTATAGCTACATTGAGTTAAATAAAATGTTGCCATCATGTCGACAACTGCGGCGCGATTATTGCCTACGCTGTAAAAATCTGGAACACAGCAATGCGGCAACACTTCCCGCCCGCTACAATCAAGTTGAGTATTTGCTGATTGACGTGGGAGAAATCCATAAACAGATTGGTCAATTGATGGTAGCAATAAATTTCATTGGCCTTATTTATATGCTTCATTGATCTGGCGAAAAAGAGCCCTACTAAGAAGTGGTCTGATGACCCGCAAAAAACGGATTCAGAAGGCCCAGGACCGGTTTCTGGAGTGGAATTCTGAAGGTGGATGTATAGATGAATTTCTTTCAGTTCAAGGAAAGAAAAGTTTGATTAGAGTATTAAATGAGGTCAGCTTATGGTTAAGGTTGCAAAGATCCCTAACTTTTCTCGACGGTCTGTTAATTTCGACCCCTATTATTTCCCTAAATTTGTTACACCTATTGCCACATTTATGTGCCACATATATGTGTAACACTATATAAATATAGTTTACATATTTAATAAGTAAATACATATTTAATAAAAAAATACATTTTCATTTTGACATTTAGCTAATATCAATTGAACGGGTTCAATCCAAGCAACAAACATTTGATGAATCGAACCCCGAATATTTAACGAACCGAGCTCCTGCAGTCATTACGATTTACCCTCTATAAATACAAAATCCATATAACTATATTCGTATGTAAAGACACCCCAACTTTGCGTATTTAGATTCCCTGACAGCCTGACACCCCAAATCTAGAGGGTGAAACAAATGCCGCGCCCTTTCTGCAGCCCTACCTATAATCTTGCGGTGAAACTAAGGTCAGTTATTCTAATATATTATGATCTTAATGGCTCTCGTTGCAAGGCTTTTATTGGTAGCAGTCAGGCGACTTTCCACTGTTTTTAACGTGATTAAATCAGTCATGGATACCCAAATATTGTGGAGGCGCTGGAGAGTTAAGCCAGACTTCAACCGGGTAAAACACAACGGTGCTCCTCTCTGAGCCATATGTCGAAACGTGATTTCGATGACTTTGGTCCTATTTGTAGGACAAAGTTCCTCCTAAAGGGCGAATTTCAACCTTGATCAAACGCTGAAAGTACTAAAATTCTGCTGAAATACATACAAGAAAAAAATATTGCCGCTATACCTTTTTACCGTATACCGTATATTCCTGGGAACACCCTAAAAATACTAGGGCACTTATGTACATATTAGTCAACAATAGTATGCTGTATTGAAAATCTTCAGTCTCAATTGCCTTGGAAAATGTTCAGAATGTATTTAAAAGCGACACCGTCCTCAATGATTACGTGAAGTGCGCTACTAACGTGTGACGACGAAGTGCCAACAAAGTCCAGGGGAGCTTTCGCGTACAACATAAACAACGTTCCGAAATTCATTTGACGTGGAATAGCACGAGCGTACTCTGTTGAAGGTCAGGGGCGAACAGACTGTCACAGCGCAGTCAAGGTTTGTAAATACAGTCTGAATACTGAAAGACATAAAGAGTCTCAAGCTTTCAATATGAAATTCGAATATGAGATCTTATATTTCGTTCGGATGTCTCGATTTGTTCGGATAATTTGTCCAGTGACCTTCTGTTGATCTGGCGGTAACGGGTTAGATTCTCATCCATGTACATTTTGTGAGAACGAATATTTGTTTTGTCAGTATAAAAGATAGTTTGTGTATCTGTTTGTATTTAGCAATTGCTATATATCTATGAGTTGTCTGGTCACCGCAGTACAGGCTGAAAATAAAAAGGTATCCGAAGGTGTTATTATTAGAATATTAAATCGAATTCTTTAAACTCTGTAAAAATTTTAAGTGTATCAATATTTGCATAAAAACGTCAACAATAGTAAAAAAAAACCGACTATTAAATACAACATCCATACAGATATATGCAAAATTTCTCTCTTATTGCACGTTTAGGCAAGAAAAAGCACCAGTTGACTCTCTCAAGGGCACACTGCAGACGAATGTGAAAGCGAGAGCCAAGGCCGGCAAACATCGTGCGAATGCTAAGAACGTCGCCTTAGGCTTTGCTACGGATAGACTCCATGATTTATTTATAACTATTAAATGTCACTTTCGAATATTATTTCGTATCTTCATCTTCAGCAATAAACTTTTAAATGACAATTTGAAATAATACTAGAGACAACTTTTGATGTTGACGTTGTTAGTTCGCAGTTACGCGATCACATCAGCGTGAGAACGGAAACAAATTTTGGCCGAGCGAAAAAAACTGTTTCCTTTACATCATCTCCACGAATATTTAGTATTTACACAAGTTTTTTTATCGCTAACGATACAAATTTGGTTTCATCAAAATACTATCGATCCTAGCGACCGATTCTTATTCGATATAAATTCAAATTCCAATTGCGTTCACGCCAAAGTGGAATAAACATGGCGGATAGCGGACTTTAACGGTTCCTGTGTGGAATTATCAATGAGGCTAGCTCTGGTTCAAATGTACGCATTTATTTCCCTTCGGTCTAATCAAAAACTGAAAGTTTTCGAGTCTACAGAGTAAATACAAAGAAAAGTCTCCCTCATTAATATTGAAAAGAGGACAAAACTTAAGTTTTCCAAGACAGACCGAATATAGTTTTATTGATAAAAAGATGTGAGTACATCGAGTCCCAGAGTTCAATGCTTGTTTGACTTTAATCCAGTGTCATTGGAGGTCGAACATCTAAAAGCGACGAGGAATATCACCAGTGAGATAATTAATTCAGTAACCGAATGAAGTCTTCGCAATACAGTGAGCATGGACCAATTGCTGTTA
Source organism: Agara michaeli (assembly GCA_018245675.1). NCBI lineage: Eukaryota > Metazoa > Arthropoda > Insecta > Lepidoptera > Hesperiidae > Agara > Agara michaeli. Next base: position 3,624 of record DWDX01004013.1, read on the forward strand.
CCGTGTGGGAGTCATATTTCCTTATGATCTAACACAGGAAATATTCATAAAAACAATGCTTCGCTTTACATATATTTTGATATTACGGAATCAAACGAGAACCCAAGCCACCTAATGTAAATATAATCACCGCACCGTCATCTACTTTTTGTCAATGACTTTTTTTGTTGCTGCACTGCTGGAAACAGGACTACTCTCATGAGAAGTACTGCCACATGTCCGGCAGACCTAGCACACCTCAGATAACTCTAATGTGTGCAGGTTTTTTGAAGATGTTTTCTTTCACCGACACTTTTACAGCCAACGAGAAATATCGTCGTCCTACGTAATATCTGTCACGCTGCTTCCGTCGATTTCAGTGCAAACACTCTGCTTCTGCAGTTTAGAATAGAAACAATTCGCTTCTAAATATTACGAGCGCAACGCAAAAGTAACATGAATTCATGTAGGTGGCGCCACATTCAAAAGTCGTTGTCAGTGGCATTTTTATAAAACATTGGGCCATCATGTGGGCGATGACCATATGGTGATAATATTTAAATAAATTAGGCAATATGCCAATTGTAAGTCAAAACTTATTTGTTTCTTAACTTGTTAGGGCGCCAATGGATGATAGGTATCTATAAGATATTCTACTACTGTCACAACAATAATGGATAGATTATTAAAACTATTCATACAAGCAAATCTTACATAGTAACAAGACACTGGCTACGCGATCCCTTTGTTCCTTTTAAAAAATAAAACATAAACGCACAGCTTGCGAAACGGAACGCATTCGATTCCAGATTTAAATTTAGGCGCCAATAGCAGCCGCGAAAACGGACCGATGGAAACAAGCGGCCAGCAACTGATGAGTCAACGCGTAAAATTAGCGTCTGTTATGACTTGTATCACCTGGCGAGGCTGCTGTGTTTTGTTTTGGACGGGAAGTTGTGTCATGTAATAATGTATAGAAATGAGAAGGCCATTTCTCTCATAGATATTTGTATTTACACGGACTGATTTACTGTAACATTTGTAACATATCCGCATAGTTGTAATTTTGTGTTGAGTCACTTTTCAGATATCATGTAAAGTAATTGTTTTTTTTAAGTTTCATCAGTCAAAATGATGATCAGGATAGGGACTGGTGAAAAGCAACAATCCTGGATAAGATCAGCGATAAGTATATCTGGTATAGCATTTTTTAATTATTATGCTATAAGCTAATTTTTCAACCCAATTTACCACGTGGCGAGCGTAGATGCGTATGGCGAGACTCGTTTTCCTAGAATATACCAAATCGCCTCTACCTTGAAATGTTCTAGGTTATTATTGTTAGGGAACACTGGCAACACCAAGGTCATCCATTATTAACGCGATTCAAATTTACATACACTTTTAGATCGGTTATATCTATCTACAACTTAGTTTACTTATACAGTCCACTTATGGCGCAAATCTTTTAGATATCTATTGATTACCTTTCTCACTGACGTTTGTTTAAATAGAAGAAATGGAATCCCCCCCCCCCCATCTTACATTATAAAGTCCAGCGCGATACAAACTACTCATCCAATTGACCATAGGGGTTATTCAGATAATGCAATTAACAATTTTAAGTCCCACGGGAAACAGTATATTATATTTACGAAATAGCGCCGTATATGACACGATATATAACTATTTGGATGTCTCGACCTCGCTTGGTCTTTACCTGTCATTTTAAAAGTATAAGCTTAAAAGTTTTGCAGAATGTGAAATCCTTATTCCCTCGTCTCAGAAATGTAAAGGAACGACCTTAACGTTAATGACTATAAGGTTTAAAATTGATTGGAACCGTACCGTTCGTGAGACGACTGTCTCGAGATATCCTCGAAATTATAGTCCGTCTAGACGGAGCTTGATGTTATCTTCATCCTCCGTTTTTCAAGTAAAAGTGACTCATATAAACTTAGAACTCCTGTATTAAAGATTGCAAGGGATATAGTACATTGGAATAACAGCAGACATGTATTATTATTATTATTATCAAAAACTAGTTAGCAGCGGATTCGTCCGCGTGGTTACAATAATTTATTTTGTTCACACGTCACACCGTTATTGTGCGCATAACACCATCTAGAGTGCTTATGTGATTTATATTTTTCGTCAGTCTTTCAACTGCGTCATACTAGGAATCTATGATTGGGCCTATAAAAAATTATTGGGTCATTTTGCTTAATTTTGCCTTTAAATATAGCATATGAGTTTTAGTTTCCTGCACTTCTTCGTGTACACTTTATTTTTCCAAATCTTACAACAGAAGCGAAGGTATAGAGGTTTCTCTTGACGCTTTGATATCGTGCAAATGATAATTTTCATATATCAGAACTTTAGAAGAAATCACCTCGGTTTTTGTAATTAGGGCAGGCGTGTTTCACATCCGGCGGTTCTCGCGCTATTTCCGTTGCGCCCTTCTGCGCGACACTGTCGCACGTGTTGGAAGGTCTTTGTTTTTCCGCTGTTATTTTTACATCATTGAAAGTTTCTCTTGTGGAAACATGTAAAGATCGAGTCTCTTATGACGTAAGAATCGAATGCAATGAGTCACAATCCACAATAGATCATTATGGCTATTCTAATATCTGATAGCTTTTGCCGGCGACTTTGTTCGCGCAGGAATTGTACTTCCAAAACACAATAAATGCATTAATCTTTTATATAGACCAAGGGATAATAGGACATTATTGGAGCACACGGCTGTTGTATGTCGTTCTGATGGCGAAGTCAAGAGTCTCCGTAACCGGCGTGTATGTGGAAAGAGAGTGAGGATTGTAGAAGCACGTCGACTCCGTCTGCCCCTTTGAGGACTTGGCATGATGGTATAATAATAAAACGACGCTCGTAACAAGATGCGGGTTCAGGCTAAAACGTATCGCAGTGTATGGCCGGTACGTGATCAGGCATACGTTATCCTGCCGTCTCAAGTAGACACTTCATATATAAACAGCGCCCTCTGTCTCTCGCGTCTTATTTTTTCTCTCTTTTGTCCGACGTACTCGGTATAACGTTACCGACACCAGATTGTGATGTATACAGCGATTGAACTCAAATTAATTGAATGCAAGTTATACTTGCAACAGTGAGCGGGTGTTTACATAAATATTTTGAGCGGGTAGTTTGTGAAGTTGATAACCCGCTGTCATTTAGCCGGACCAGCGCTCATTCTTGTCTCGACCTTGGTACTGTAGGGATCTAGTGGTAAAAGTATATCGTGTGATAATTGCGATCCATTGAAATATATGAATAAACGAGTATATATAATGCATTACTGAGTTTTAACTTATTAAAACATGCAGTCATTAAAATTTTCATAATACAAAGAAATACTTTAATTTTACTTATATTCATAGAATGTACGAGTACAGGTGTATAGAGGACGAGTCCTTATTCTCATTGTCTACGAACCCTGAGAAGAATATTCGCTTCCATCAGATATTCCATTGTTGTCGTGTCAAAATTTAGGGCACACACTCGCCGATAGAGTCCTCAGTGGAAGGCGTGTCAATGGACTTAACGATACTGGAACGAAGGGACGTGTTGCCGATAAATGGCATTCGGTCACGTATGGGAAAGTGGCACGCGGATACTTCAATGACAAAAGGTCGAGGACCTTAAAACTTACTTTATATACTTTCCTGATAATCTCTATACACAAAGTCGTCTTTTTAATTAGCAACCGTATTCCTACTGTCATGATTGAGACTGACTGCGTGAGTTTATCGCTTGTCGCGCCACATAAAAAAGTTGCAACGCAGTACTGAGCTTGCTTTTATATATTCTCAAATGGATGATAAATTATTGCACATAAAACCCTGCATAGTACTTAGAAACTCTTGGAAGATATCTAATTTATATTGCTTTATAGTTGAAGCAAAGTTTTGCGATGCCACTAACTTCGATATGGAGCTTTGTCAGAATCGTTCTATTCGTTTTCGTTCAAAGCTCTTTGACTTTGAGACATAAAAGTGGCTGTCCAAAGGTCACAGACCACGTGCGTAACCTCTTAAAACGTTGGTTTAAAAAATATAACCTGTAAAAGAAACTGTGATTTTATCTACGCTCATACGATAAATTACTGTCTCTGTTATGTCTTCAGGTTAATACTGCTGACCCGTTTGAATGTAATTAGACAAGACGTTTCTTGAATTCTATGACAGGTCACAGACTAGTTAGAATACTGTTTTTAAACTTTTCTCATTGTTTGTTCTGATAAATTTTGATATGTTTTCAAATCAGTGTTTAAGAGGTATATTAGTGCAAGGCTCGGTCAGCACTGGAATGAGTGACCGTTAGTGGCCGATTACTAAATAACAGTCCTTAAGTTTTGTTGTTCACAAACCTCGAACGGTGATATTGGAAAATTATCCAAGATATTCTTCGTGACTTCTTCAATAGACCAGAGCTTACAGAACTATACGTGTGTATTAGTCGACCTAAACTGGAACACCAATTGCGAATCCGCCCGCTGTAATTACGCTAAGAGACGAAGTGCCGGTAGGGAACTGATGACACAGATGACTTTTCTTTCCGATGATACCGTGATGTTCGCACGAATTTATTTGATATTTTAAAATTTATAAACAACCTCTGCGTAACTTTCATGTGACACAAATTACTTTTCTGCTTGATGATACAAGCATGTTCGCGGAAGTTTTTGTTCGATATTTGAAAATATCTTCATATGGACCAATTGTTTATTAAGATCAAACGTATTATAATCGATAAAGTTTGTAAAAATGTATCAAAAGCGATCAAATTGACAGGTGGAAGAGATTTTTGCTTGATGATTTGATTGATCTGCTTGAAGATTGACTACAGACGATTAACTACCGAATAACACTAACACTACTTTTTCGGTATTTAAAAAAAAGGTTGGGAGTTTTTTTTGCCGGCTTTTTTCTCCCGGTCTACTGTAACTTGAGACACAAGGAAGTCCGATGACTAAAGTATAACCTTCATTGAGCGTATGTATACCTTATAATGAATAAAACAACATTAACTTGAATAAGCACTAAATGCTTTAATATGAAAGTCCTGAAGTAGTTTAGTAAAAACTGGAACAATTTATTTCGAGTTCTAAACAAGCAATAATAAAATGTCTCTACCGCTATAAACGAGAAAGCAAACAGCAATTTGCACATAATGGCCCTTTGTTATTTACTCCCATGACTCCGAGCTGGTCGACCGACTCCTAACCGCGCTCCGACGAATAAATCTCTTTGCGGTGAAATTACTTCGCAGTGTTGGCGAACCAATTAAAACCAACTAAATTTCATTACTACTTAGAACCAATTTTTTTTCCGACTCTTTTTTTGGTCCACTGCTAGACCGGGTCTACTCTCGTGGTGAGAGGGTTTTAGGCCACAGTCTACCACGCTGCCCAAGTGCGGATTGGCAGATTTAACAAGTCAGAGGTGCGTGCCGAGTTCGAACCCGGACCCTCGGAGTGGGAGGCTGAAGTTGAAACCACTAGGCTATCGCTGCTACTTTACAATCAATCGTATTAACAAAATACATTTTCGTACAATCAATTGTACACTGCGCCTATTCTACATCACCGCAGCAAAAAGAAATAATGTATTTTAGACCTAGCTTATCAGCTACTCGGTTACGATAACACAGGATCTGCCTAATTTGGGACCGTTTTCCGTTTCCGTTCTCCCTTGCATCTTCTGATCGGTGTATATAATCTTGCTTAGTCACATATTCTTATTGAATTCTAATTACATGGTCATACCACCTAAATCGCAAGTTTTTAACCGACTTCAAAAAAAGGGAGGAAGTTCTCAATTCGTCTGTATTTTTTTTTCTTCTAATTGGACGAATATTCTGGTTATGGACTTTATATCGTTGAAAATGACACTTCTTCCATAAGAATCTTTACATTTAATAGATATATCTTATTTTAACAATGCCTGAAGATTTCTATGTTTTAATTCCATATCTTAAATATGACTCGGACTAATAATCTTTGTCTTTTGTCTTTGAAAAGATTCTTCGTTCATTGCTTAATGCAACCACGTTCAACGGGTTAGCCGTGCTTCATTAAACATAACTCATTGTGGTATACCGAGATGATTTCATTTGCATGGCGACAGCGCTCAGGCGATATCAACGACTGTAGGACCGGTGAGTTATTGACAGAACGAGACGTTTAATTGTAGCTCATTAAAGATTGATTGCAAGCGACTGACTATGTATCGCAGAGTTCAAAGACCTTAAAACATAATTTATGTGGGTGTGCTGGATATGTGCTTGAAGAATCACATTAACTGATTAATAGACTTGATATATGACTGATGATGAAATTGAATTGTTTAACATGAAAAACTAAGATGTTCTGTTTTTTATTCACAAGTAGCAGTGACAAGATTAATGCGCTCTGGCTTGAAGGATGTGGAATGGTGCGAGGCGAAGTGACTACTTCGCAGTCAGCATTCCTTTCACCGAGTGACTGACTTGCTAGCTTGTAGGTCTAAAAGCGTGACAGTGAGAGTCAAGTCGGAAGTTGTGAATCCGATTCATACCGACGACAGGAAATTTGTGCAAAATAAATATAAATCTATATGACTAGATAAGATGGACCAGAGGGATTAGATTAAGGAAATCGAAGCTCTTGCACTACTGCTACTGCTACTGCTTCTCAGACCTGCGAGCCTAGCGAAGTGGCCACAGTAAAGGGTTCGTACTATTTATTATCGCTACAATAAAAAATACTATTATTATTTGACCAGTCTCAAATTAAACACACTAATGGCATTGGTCTATGTGTGTACAGGGGAACTGTTGACTGGCCTCATGGTCAAGTGGTTAGAGACCCTGCCTGCAAAACCGGTGGTCGCGGGTTCGATTCCCACCCAGGACAAACATTTGTGTGATGAGCACATTTGTCTTTTCTGTGTCTGGTCATAATAAAAATATATATACAAGTAATATATCGTATGTATATATGTATGTTTATCAGCTGTCCGGTTACCGTGACACAGACATTAAATTGTCTAATTTGGATGCGGATAGCCGCTTGTGGAATTGTCCCTAGATATTATTATTATAGATATTAAATTATTTTTTATATAATACTTAACGAGTTATAAATAGATACATACACTAATTGTGATCTTTCAACTAATTAATTCTACATAGACAAAAATGAGTCACAGGAACGTAATGAATCTGAGAAAAGGTGATCTAAATAGACCTTGTATCCAATGACTGAATGAATTGTAATATTTATTACACATACTGAATTATTCATACATTAAAAGTGTAGTGAGAGAGAATAACAATAATAATCTCAATAAAACCATATATACCAAGACTCAACTACCTTGACCAAATAGGTCAGACACTGGCCGTTGGGAGAGTCGAGAGCCTCTGAAACCAACGTGTACGCATGAAGACTGATAAATGCCAAAGGAACACATTGGACATATTTAGCACTGAGTGCTATCCGTGTACCCCAAAAGACTCTGCATGATTGTATATTTTATTACTATTACTAAAAGTGATCTGCACATACTGAGTGCATTAGCTGTTTGAAATCTCAGAAGATATAGAGAAACTATATAGGAAAAAAAATGTAAAATCGGTATGTACCACTGATGTATTTTCATTGTGCACCTATTCATTAAATGAATAAATAAGTTATTGACACTATTAGTATCTAATTAGTGTCGTCGAGACAATCAAAAGTTACTTTAAGATTGTTTTCTCATAAATGCCGACATCGTCGCGGTCCACACACAGTTAATTACATATTTCTCGTCATATACTTATTATAAGATTAGAAGCGGTTTATTTGAAGCAAGTTTTCACCAACTTTTTGCTCATATAGACAACTCTATGGTTTTCGCTTTATCGGCTAAATGTAGAGTTTACGAAGACAACTCGTTGCAACTGCTACGAAATTTGATATTTGATATACATTAAGGCGCAGACTATGCACGAAGTTACGAAATTCCTACAACTCCGAACAACTCGATTCTGATTCACTTTTAACCAAAGTTTGGATTGTAAAAATAAATAGCGCCTACCTGTTGGGCCACCGGCTCCAGGATACTCTCGATGATCTTAGTGTGAAACACCGGCATTTTAACGACTCTTGTACACTTAAATTACATTAGTTAAAACACAAATAAACAGCACGAGTACCTAACACAAAAACACAACCTAAACACGAGACCGACAGAAAAGTACTGATGAAATGAAGCAGGAGGGGAAGGGAGTGGTGACGGATGGTGGGAGTTGCGGGCGAGAACACAAGACATATTTGAATCGTGACGATCTTGTTGTATATGTGTTGCCAGTTTACGTTATTAGCGTCAAAAAATACCAGTATCGAATCCCCATTGGCACTATATTCCGTTTTACACTATATGGATTGATATGATTCTTCAATTTATTAATCTATTTAAAGAAGGTTTTCTCCATACGTGTTTAAACGCAATTCCGTCATCAAATTATACTCAGAAAATCTAGAATCCATAGAGTTCAAATGATAAAAGAATAATTAACTGTAGTAGACTGACAGCTGTTATGTCACTTTGTAAAATAATGTTGCTACACTTAATGTATTAGTGATGTCAGTACGGAAACAAATAATTAATATTTTTAATATCGA
>DWDX01004014.1:0-12269 GCA_018245675.1 Agara michaeli
AGCGTGAAGCGACGTGCCTCCTCACTCTGTTAGTTAGTCGAACGCTCGGATGGTTAAAGTGCGCATGCTCGCCTATGCAGACCGACGCGCCTCTGTAACGATTGCGCCTGCCGGAGGGTCAGACTTTCTGGCTCCATAGCCATGAGGAAAATTTAATGCGATGCAATAAACACAGGAGCGAATGCGTTATCTATCTGGCATCTTTCACATTATGTTGTCTTTGTATTAGGTATTTATCAATAACTATTTAAAAATAATGATTAATAATGTGTCTATCTATATTCATTTAATGTGTTTCCCAATTGTTCAAGACTTGTACTCTACAGTATTTAGATTGTCTACCACGCATTTTTAGCGGAAGTAACGTGAAAAGACAAAGAAATTGTTACTGGCGTATGAACAAAACAACGAACGTTTGTATATATAATAGACTTCCACGAGCACTTTAAGATGAAACGAAAAGTTAATCTGAACTGTTATACTTAATAATATTACACAATGATATGTATATAATGATCAATAAACGATGTCTATATTAATTTATCATTGTTGCAATGGCGTGCTTTGGGGGAGCATATTTTTTAATAATAGGATTCTGCAACAGGATTTTTTTCGATTGATTATTTGGGTTACTACGAAAAAAAAGCGTAAACTGTTCACATTTCACTATTTGGTAAGAACCATTCTTGTTTAGAGTGTGTGCAGTCATTTTACACCAATTGTTTTTAAGCAAACAGTAATTGAATCTCGCCCCTAAAATGAAAACATGAAAACAGTGCTAGGAATTAATAATTTTGATATTGAGACAGTTGTTCAGCTACATGTTAAAAACTTGAGTAGCAGCGCCTGATATAAGTATAGTAACCATATTTACAAAAGACACTATTATGTCTGGGAAGTTCTCCGAAGGCGTGTACGTATTGGGTTATTCTAAGCTACACTGGCGACAAACTATCGATTGGGTATATCCCCGTTTGGGGTATCCTGTTAGGGTTAACAAACCTTGTTTTTCTACAACATTGTGGCGAAATATTATGAAAATAAGGAAATAAATGGACAGAAGTGATTATAATGTAGACAGTTTCTGTTCGTGTCTATTACAAATATATTTTTTTAAGAAACATTGGAAAATATACGTGTGTGAATTTTGAAAAGCTGAACATATTTTTTATTTGAACTTTGCAGTGTGCACTTTATTTAAGGGGAGCATTCTAAGGTGGGATGGGATGGTACGTTATGGGACGGAATATTTAGTTATGGTACCTTTTGATATGATTAGAAAAACTCTGACTATGGGAACGTGTATGGAACGTATCTGCCTGCAACTAAAGGTATTTATGCTAGTGGGTTTAAAATTTATTACATTTACAACCGTATATTTGGTTTTACAAACTTGTGCATTTTCACACAGTATGTTTCTTATGTAAGTACTTAAAACTACATGGGGTTAACTTACAAACTACCGGTTTCTATAAGGCTTCTCTTCGAGGGCCACTTTATCTTCAGGTCGAGTATCAAGTATTTCCACGATCTTGGTAACATTGGTTACAAAAAATAGACCTACAGCGTGCTGAAGCGTGAAAATTTAGTCTTGGTATAACAAATAATGGTGTAGGTATACAACGTGGCCATAAATAATATTTCTTAGTATTACCTAATAGTGATTGGTGTGATCATACATGATTTTGACTCTTATTTCCGTTCAATGCTATCATAGTTTTTGGTCTGGTGGACGCAGGGAGCGCGCGCAACAAAACAAATATTTTGTTTTAGGCGGTATCAATGCTGATTCGAGACTTACTGCGATATCCAAAATTGAAAAGAAACGAAATACACGATACATATTATATAGCAGTTTTGAGAAGTATTGTGACGTATTTTTAATTCAATGACGCGAAGTATGATGATGAGTCTGGTGCAGGAAGTGGACAGGGCTGGTCGCAGGAGCCGGTCGTTGTCCCAGTGAACGCAGCACTTTCGCTTTTATCGGCGAACGAACCCTGGCCATTACTACCGCGCTCACGCGGTTACACCATCACGCAGCTGCTCGGTTTTGGCTGCGTTTGTCACTCCGGTATGCATACTAATCGCGCTTTATGTAGGGTTGTGATGTTTAAATTTCTCCACGCTTAAGGCGAACAACTGTCTTTACGTTAAATGCTAAAATCCATGTAACGCGATTAGTATCAATTACTTACTTTATGTTATCAGTAGAAAGAGGAAAATTATGATAATGTATAAAAGTTTGGCATTACTAAAATAAAGTTAGCATTGAAATTTAATAAGTATGGTTTTATTTGATAATTTTGTGATAAAATGAAACTGGGATTTAAAATCATCAATCCGAAAATATGAAATATGCGTAATGCCGGCTTTGGAAACGAGTCTGTCCGCGATGTAAGATATTGATTAGGTAAATGTGTATGAAATAACGTAACATCACGCCTGTAATCCCCTAAGGGGTAGGCAGAGGAGTGTAGTACACCCCCACCATTCATCAGTTACGTTTAAGTCTCACAATGGAATACGTGGTGAGCCTATTGCCATTAAATGCCATGTGTATGAAATAGCTAAATAAATATTGTTGTTAAAAAAGTGTAAAAATGATTCTCCTATTAATTTATAGAACATGTAATAAAAACGCATTTTCTATCAAGCAACTGTGAATTAAAGTAGGTACCTACCTACAGTTATTAAATCTTGTTTTGGTGTTTATATTTTAACATATAATTACCTACAATTGATCTCTTACAGCAATGAAATAGAATCTCCTATTTCAAAACTATATATTTTACGTAAGGATCAAATTAATATATTAGGTAGGTTTTACCACACATCTTGTGCAACTAGTAATAAATATAACGAAATATATTCAAAAATGTCTTAATGACCATTAAAAAAACTATCAGCATTTTGTTAGAAACGACGGCATATCGACTGATTTAAGTTTCATTTTATACCAATTAATTATTGAAATCAATAAAAAATGATTTAATTTATTTTAAGACCATTAAACAAATTACAAAATATTTTCTGAACGTAGATTTACCTATGAAATGACAAGTGCGTTTTATTAAATACTAGCTTTTGCCCGAGACTTCGTCCCGCGCATATATGCATAATATAAACCTTCCTCTCGAATCACTCTATCTATTAAAAAAAACCGCATCAAAATCCGTTGCGTACTTTCAAAGATCTAAGCATACGTAGGGATATAGGGACAGTGGAAAGCGACTTATACTATGTAGTGAAGAAAGAACTTGAAAACTACTAAATTGTTTAGACTTTGAATTGATTTATCGACATAGATAACCTCACAGGCACATTGTTTAATTATTAATATGAAATTATTGATGACAACATACACAACGGATTTGATAGAGTTGATGTGTTTCGGTTGAACATCCGGAGGTCCCGCTTAAATCGTGGCACCTACATAGTAACGTTAGCTGGGTGCAAATTTTCGGCTGTACCTTAGGGCTCGTACGTGTACTGGCGTGCTCAATATTTCGAAACGGTGGGCTTTGTTAATAATAATGAAGATCTGCGTAGTTTCATCACAGTGCGCTTGTTGAATAATAACGTCCGGTTGAATGAACCATTGCATCGTGTCCTTGTTTTCTGTGATTTTCCATGGTGAAGTGCTGGCACGTGCGTCGGCGCAGCCTTTACTACAGAGGACTTATTCGGATTAATTTTATGCACTGCTATCCGAAAGGTATTAGTATTCCAAGAAAATATCGTTTATACAAATCTAGTTTTATTTTCAGGAAAGTCCTGAAAATACTGGAAAATATTTTATTATGATGTGGTTGTATAGGAAATCGTAGTTAAATATTTGTCAACATAACTATAATGACCTATTGTGTATAATAAACACACTTATGCCGATATTCGTACCTATGACAAAGGGACCTGGTTTTTGTAGTCTTTATCATTTAAATACTAATGCAAAATATAAATAATCTTAAAGAAAACTCGCATTGAATACTGAGTGTCTTATATAGGAAGCACTCACAGACTATAGTTATAATTAAAAGAACTAGTGGGAATAAGCCCTTCGCAAGTACTTACGTGACTAGTATCGGACATCGCGCGCTCGTGCTAGCTCAAGCAACTAATCATATTATCGCTCGCATTAACAACGTCATTAAACTATTCATGCGAACGATGACTTAACTTTGTAAAGAAATCGTTTATCGCTGCGTCTTCAAATACTTTTTGACGTGGGAAGAAATATTAGTATCTAGTTATGCAACGCTGGGCGCGGTCGGCGGATCGATAGTTGACCGCTAATGGCAAATATTCACGGACGTTGCATGAAAACACGTCGTACAGACTGCTATTGTTAGAACAGTCTTTGAAAATGGTGCGAAGCTATCCAGAGTTTAAAAATATCCACTCAGTTACATCGCATCAATGTCGAAAGCCGCCTCCGCGCACTTCCTCCTCTAGACCTTTAACTGTGTTGGGAAAAGAACTCGGCGACCAGTTATCGGACTTTGCACCAGATTCGGTACTTCGTGGAAGTATAAATAGCAAAACAATCTTTATATAATACTATCAAAATAAAATATTTATCAATAATAATTTAAGATACTCTATTGTTTGACATATACCTAATATTGACTCAGACAAATGCGACTGCAACTTGTAATAAATTAAACTATTCTTGATTCCTTACCATTTCATATTTGATGAAAAGTGTGTATTTATGTCGATAGCAGTATTTCAAATACACCTGAAAATTATAAAATTCTTTATAAATCAATTTATACGCTTCCTTGTCAGATTGCACTGCTTTTAAAATAACACAAAGGAAATATTTACCGATATATATTTACAACAAGTACTTACGATCGATATGTAAATAGTAATAAAAAAGTAATTGAGAGTTAAACTCCGGACTAATATTTTGTTACAATATTAACTGTTTAATATATAATTACGACGATAAAATAGTTTATTAAAAAAACCTTTTTTACTATCTTACTTAATAGTAACAATTCAATGACATCTTTCATTGAAAAATTAATTTTTATTCTGACAAAGGAATATTATTATAAAATATTTTAAGTGTGAAACTGACCGAAACAAAACACTTGTGAATAATATTTTGTAATCTTTTGTTATTATCTTATCACCCCTTGATAGAACATACACCAATAGATTGTATAATATTATCAAAAAATAAAATACATTTGCTTTATAATAGACGTGAATAACAAGTTTTATTTTATTTTAATTTAATAAGTGAAACTGTACACGAATCAAATGTGAATAGGCTCATGATACTAGAATATTGTGGTAGGAGAATGCATTAAGCGTGTAATATAAAAATGTCGATAATGTCGTGTCATGTGACAACAAGGTCAATTCATTTACAATACGTGTTTTATGGTTGCGATCGGCTATACTTCGCGAACTACAACAAAAAGAATTGTCTATTTCAATCTATTTATAATAATTCGACACAGCCTCGAGGCTCGTTAGCGTTGCTATGCTTTAGTAGAGCAGTGGAGCACTATTCTGTTATGTTTTTAATACGGTTACTTTTTTTGCTGACGGCGCTTTCATTCCTAGCCCTTCGTTATCTACCATCACATTCCCGAGAGATTTTTTTGTACAGTTCATTAGGTAAACTATGTCTTTTGTTTTTGTAGGCTCAAATAATCTGAATGCCGATATTGTTTTGGTTTAGATATTGGGCTAAATGTATGAAACAACTGAATTCATACAAAAGTGTATATTATTACAGTTATATTTGTATTATTATAGTGGTGGTGATGGTGGTAGCACGAAAAATATTCTCATATATATATATATATATGTATTTTCGTTATCTGTGAGTTTTTTGATGTTCTAAGGTGACAGCTTAAAGAGGATATATGTATATAATAGTTATAACCCCGTGAGTGTTTATGAAAAAGAGGCATCTATAATTTTAATATAGTATTTATTTAACCGACTAAATAGGTACATGTCAAAAATTGGCAGATTCATGCGTTAATGGGAACATCCAGCGTTGTACGTGTATACGCGGCGGTTCGTAACAGCCATGGCTTGTCTACAGCTTGACCTAATCGCATCACTCATTCAACATCCGTTTAAGAAACTGACCACACATACTGAATATGAAATGCGAGCTGTTTAATGTGTCACTTTTTGTCAGAAGTAAGCATTTTCGAGTTCGGTCATCGACCCTAGAATTGCGTAGGCTAGCTACTTTCTCTTGATGTTGAGGCAAGGCGGTGCACGGTAAAGTGCGGTGAGAAGGGGGTCCTGCCAAAATATGTACGTGAAAGGCTGCGTAGCTGTTCCTTTGCTCAGTTATACAATGTACGTTGCCTGATCGTACTAGCAACTACTATACGGTGTGAACCGCTTAGTAATATGCACGAATCGCATTTGTATTGCATAGCCTATGCGTTAGGTTGACGGCGCTGTAAAGGTACTTGGCGCTGACTTGTACTATGACTTCTTCGCTGAACGAGCCTTAGAGGTCACTGAACTCGATTCAAAACGTGGAGATCGCGAATCAACTGATAATTTTGGAACAGAAACTCGAGTGCTGTCGCTCACGTGCGTTATTGAAGAGTTGTATAAGCGTTGTGACGCTTTCTACGTCTTGTAACCAGAATAAGCAAAGAAGTGAACGGAGAAATTGTCAACGCATAACGGTTCGCTCTGTAAAAAAGGAAACAATAAAACGAGAAATGCTGGATGCTGAGAAATAAGCGCTTACTTTTTCTTTTTAAATCTCCAGAACGTAATTGCAGGATGTGTAAAGCATTACAACGTTTACTTAGCTACTTGTTATTTAAAAGTATTCCAATTGTTATGGAAACATTGAATCACGTGACTGGAATTATATTAATCATTCAGCATCTGTGGTACATAATATGTTATGTGCATCATACATGATTTTTTTTTAAATATGTACATAACTGTGTATAGCTCAAAAATCAGTCCAATTTCTGTAAAATATTTGAACTATTTCTTTGTCTATTTTGCATTTCCACACTTACGAAGAATTGCGACATTCTATAAAATACCTACATATTGAAACTTCACTTCGAGTCAAGATATTATTATTTGTTGGAAAGTAATAAAATAATCATCATTATACGTAGGAAAATAAGCCCAGTACTTAATATCATATTTATTTTATTGCTTATTATTATTATTATTGGATATCAAAGATTACATGTTTTAAATGTTTCAATATTCATTTCATAAAAATATAATCTTTAGCTTCAATTTTTGGTAGTAAAGTATTCGAATTATCAATATTTCTTAAAAAAATATTTTGTAAATTATTCAAAACTTGATAGCAAATGTCTAATTGACATGAAATATTAAATTAATACTATTTAATAGGAATTGAAATATTGTAATACGATTTATAAACTACGATAAAAACGATAGTTGTATCACTTGAGCAGCCTAGACAATGAGATCATCACCATGTTGTGATAAGATAACCGCTATCACGTGTCTTTTTGTATTTTACAGAGCACCTGACTAATCATAATCATAATTGAAGGAAAGTGACAGAAATAATCATGAGCTCTATTTTAAAGAAAACCGTAACTGTATGTATGTACTCGTATATGTTTATTTGTGAAAAATATTTTACACAACCAGGGGATCGAAGTTAAAAAATATGATATCATTCATAATAAAGATCAAGTTTCGCGATGCAGAATCACATGGGCGCTAAGAGAAATGGCCCGTTTATACGTTTGCGAATGATTATAACTACGTAACCTAAAAGGTTTTTCTTATTTTTAGGTCATAAAAACGATTTAAAGAGAAATATTAAATTGTATATAGAGCTTACTAAACCTAGAGATTATTTAAGTTTATTTATAGTTAAGTATTTGGTTTTTTAATAAATGTAAAAGCGTATTCACGCGCTTTTCTTTTATTTAAGTCGCCATTTGTTTAAAGTAAATACAAAATCAAAGGTGCCTAAAGAGGCATAACAGTTATTAAGTACGCGTAGCCAAAAAGTAGCTGGATGATATTTAATTTAAAAAAAAAATTGAATCGAGAATTGTGGTAAGTAGCGAACATTTTAGTTGTATTCAGTGAGAATCCTGGGCAGCTATCACTGCGGGTACATTGAATGGTGTGATGTGTAGATACCTACTTATACATATTTGGATCACGTTGCGATCGTGCTTTGCGTGTTGCGCGTTACGCCCTAGTGTGGGTTACGAAAAGTACATGTTGGCGCCGCAGGAATAGCAATCGGGCTGAATTGGGCGTTTTACAAAGGTCGAAGGTAAAGCTGTTTATAAAAATTGCGAAACATGTACGTAAAAAGAGTTGGCACATTGCACGTGCTTACGTTGTCACGTTCTCTCTTTTGAAGGTTATACCGCAAAGCTGTGCGTGTGTGTACCGTTAAGTCAAAACTGTCATAATTTGGAAGGCCTAGTTTAACAATGAAGCGTAACTGTATACGTGGAGGAAGTACGCGCAAATTGGTGGCTCGGTTAATTCACCAGCGCAATATAAAAATTGGTGTAAGTATACTTTATATTACTTCTGCAGTGCGTAAAAGCTATTATTGATATTGCTGTTAAAAATCACTTTTGTTTACTTTTGCAAGGTTATAGCAGATGCGGTTAAAGATGACTGACAGAATTCACTGACAAAAAAGGCTTTAATCGGGTGATTGCAGATTTAAATTTCTAGCAATGTAATTTAAATCGACTTAAACCGGATTTTCGTTAGGGAATGCAGAATGGATACGAGAAATTATCATAGAGTATAATTATCATTGTCAAAAAATTAATAAGACCTTAAGGGAGACCTTTTTGTATTATAAGTTTTCACTTTTGCAACCCTTCAAACCTTTTTACTATTGTACTGTTGGATCCAAACACTTACAGAACTTTATGGAGAACTCTAAGACCTACCAGTTTTCTCGCAATGTTTGCGTTCAAAGTTAAAATTATAATATTTCATTTTAAGAACATAAGAAAATTTGTAAACTCAGAATTGAGTACGAGGTTTTGAAAATCTGACCCCATAGTCCAGGACACTGAAATTTAAATTGAAAGGTTTTTCGATTACCACTGGTGTTATATTCACAAAAGTATTGATTCACGAAGATAAAATATAAGGTAGGTGAAATATTTTCCTATTATATACATATGTGCAACATAATTAATGTGTAATAAGCATTAGAAGGTTGTGGCTACGCGACGTAGTCGGGCGGTCTACGGCGCGAGGGCCGGCGGCGGCGTAGTACGCGCAGCGTGCGAGGGTCCGGCGTACGGCGGCGTCGCTGAGTGCGGTTGCCCGGGGTCGGGTGTCGTATTTCTAGAGCATTGAACCTCTGCAACCTTGTGCGTTGAGCCCGACCGCTCTCCGTGCGCTGACGCAACCGCTCCAGCCCCTTCTCTACTTCGGCCGTATCGCATAATTACTCCTTCAGGGCACATCTATTCTTTAACGACTACAATGAACGATTTTGATACTACCTCTAATCGATTCATGAAAGGTTACTCTTAATGGGAGGCTATTTGTTGTTACGCAATTCAACAACATCAACGCTGAGGTTCGTATATTTTATGGTCAAGTTTTTTCGACTATAGAAAATGGAGGTAAAAATGGCTATGAATATACAAACAGTGATTAAATTGATTGAATTATAGTAATTTTAATTGTATTATTGTATGCATAAGACACGAACAATGTAAGCTCATT
This sequence comes from Agara michaeli, assembly GCA_018245675.1. Taxonomy (NCBI): domain Eukaryota; kingdom Metazoa; phylum Arthropoda; class Insecta; order Lepidoptera; family Hesperiidae; genus Agara; species Agara michaeli. The sequence goes on from DWDX01004014.1 coordinate 9,724, forward strand.
TGTATAACAAAATGTAAACGGAATGAAATACAATAAATAGTATCATAGCTAACAGAGTACGTCTTATTGTCGAAGATCAACAATGTAGCGAGTCTGCGGAGAACTGTCGAATCGCTAACGAGCCGCGGCCGTCTGCAAATAGACCGCGAGAAGTGCGAAACGGTCGCGGGGCTACAATTGGCGCCTGCCCCGAGAGCGTTGCGAGGTGACGCTTACGTAAGCCCCTGACATAACCGAGTCGACGACCGCTCTTGCGCAACCACCTCCGAACCTGCAACCCCACGCACCGCACCTCCTCATCACCTACCAACGTTTCCCCACCGCCCGTGAAAATTACTCAATTTTAACCAAAATGCACGAAAAGGACACCGGCCCAAAGCCAGAATTACGACATAGCCAATCATTAGAGCAATAACCTCCGTCTAGGTAGGTGACGGACGTAGCTTGAATGTTCATCTCGATTAACATTTAAAATGTAAACGAACGATTGAATGTCCACGTCAGTCGATTCTGTAACTCTTAATGTGTTTCATATGTATGAGCAACGCATTGCAGAGCATCGAACACTTGGTATTAGCCCGTAGCAACTGCGGATGATAATGGTGCGCTCCTAGTTAAATTATTAATGCGCGCAGTTCAATGTATTGCTAAAATTGCAAAACATCGTTATTGTGAATTCTGAGCAGGCTCCTGAACGAAAGACGGCGCATTGATCGATGATGGATTCGCGACTATGCATGTGTAGTATATGGTACAGTTATCCTTAGTAAACGAAAGTGAAAACTAAATGTGGGCTCGGTCATCGACCCCGGGTGGGTCGTCGACCGCGCCGAACTGCAAAGGCCGTTTGTGAATATGGAGGTCGTGCGACATTTAGCTGCGCGGTGCTGGACGCACGGTGGCCACGCCGTCAGATCGCCTGCGCCCGCGTCTGTATTGCACATACAAAAGTGTTCATTTTATTTTTGTTAAGATTGACCGTTGCACGCAAACAAATTATTGTGCTTATATTAAAATTGTTTTTAACGCATCATCATTAATTACAAAATCTTTTTATGTTAACAGTATTCCAAAATAAATCAAGTAAACTTGAGGTATATATTACACCATGGTAGTATTATGTTCTAGGGTCTACTTGTGATCACGATTACTTATTGATGATGAATTGAGTTAATGCCAGGGCATTCGTAACTCAATTATGTTGTTTATGTTTTTTCCATTATTTCATTTGGTATCGATGCTAAGATTCTACCATAGTATTTGAACTTCAAGGAATGAAATTTACAATGAATTATGGTAACTATGCTTTTGGGAATGAGTTGGAAGTAATCCTGCTTTTGTTGACGGCCCTAAACATTTATATACATTTAATAACGTATCTGTGGAGCCAAAATTCTAACTGAAATCGATCACTGACAGCGTTGATATGTGTAGAAATGAATACACCTTAATTTAGTAGGATTTCTTCCAACTAAGACTTTTATACCAGAATACATGCATTGGTGTTTTCTTGGCGGGATCTTGGCGTCATAAATTGGTTCTATCCGAGTTTGTACGGTTTGTATTTTACGATAAACTAGTACTTAAACGTAACTGATGAAATGTGGGGGTGTACTACACTCCTCTGCCTACCCCTTAGGGGATCACAGGCGTGATGTTACGTATTTTACGATATTTATTATGTACACATTTAGTTTATTTTCATACTCAAAGTTCGATATATGAACATGTATAGTTAGCGTGACTGTTTCGGACACAAATAAAAATTATGAGTTTACATAATTAACAAATAACTTGCTACCTTTTGCCGCCACTTAGTGGAAAAACTACGTAATAAAAAGTAATTCGTGCACACGGACCTACCTCAAGAACGTCTTTTAAATTGTGAGCGTTATATGAACGAATCCACGTGAAAGCTCGCGGCGTTTCTTGTTACATTTTAATGAACTGTATTAGTAATTTTTGAACATACTTACAAGTAATATACATATAACGTTTTTATTATACCATTCATGAACGTTGACCAGTGGCGAATGTCAGGAGACATTAAGTTAGCCCTTTTTTACGTTTTCATTTATTTTCAATAAAGACTAAATTAATATGCATCAATAAGAGAAATCATAAGTAATAAGTAAATAATGGCATTGAATATGTACGAGATAAATAAATTAAAATTTGCACATCGTCAATAATCAGGAAATGAATGTTAATTAACTGTAAATTAAAAGGTTTTGATTTCCAGCATTGTATGGCGTATGGCGTAATTGCATTTAACCGTCTTGTGTAGTGTAAGCGAATTGTAATTTTAGTTGATAAAGATATCACGTTTCAATGACCTTTTATCTGCGACATACTCGTATAAGAATACAATTTCAAGGTTTACCTCGTTTCCGACGTAATTAAAAAAAAAGTAAATGTAAGAAAGTTCCTAATTACATTAATTTAAAGTTTAAAAATGTATAATGTATATATATAAAAGCGAAAGGTCACTCACTCACTCATCACGAAATCTCAGAAACTACAAGTGCTAGGAGTTTCAAATTTTG
>DWDX01004015.1:0-12269 GCA_018245675.1 Agara michaeli
ACAAAGACGTTGATTTGTACAAATAAGGGCACATACATATAAAGATGTTACAAGATTATTAGTCCAAGCCATATTTTGCCTTTTACGGCGTAAAAATTCAGGAAATGAAAGTAAAAATACATTAAATATTTAAATATTCTATATCTGCGATCCAATTGATGATAGTAACGCACAATCACAATAATTAACGTTCCACTAGATGCGTACACAACTTCCATTGGAACAGTATTCGCGAGTGTTGCTCACACGATAATTTTCTATTTCTATATGTATTAAAAACGCAAATTAAGTTTTTAGATGTTGGTGCCATAAATTTATTTGAACTTTTAAGTGGTAAATCAAATCGTTTTACCACTTTTCCACAGATATTAATATTGTATATAGTAAAGGTATTTTATTATTTGAACTCTGTCTTTAAAGTTATTTTATTTGTGTTCCAGTTTGCTATACAAAAACTACAATTCCCATACGTGTCTCCGGAGTGGCGCATGGCCTCGGCGTCGTGGGATTCGCGGCAGCTGCGCGGCTACTGCAAAAGGGACAGGTTGTAGGTAACTATCGAAAGCCGGCAGCGCACTAGCAACTCCTCGGGTGTTGCAAGTGTCCAGGCGACGGTGACCACTTACCATTAGGTGGCCCGTTTGCCTGTTTGCTGGGCTGATCTATAAAAAAAAACTATCTACGCTACTTCATAGTCACCTTGCGTTGAGTGGTAAAGATCGCCACTAATCTTAACTCTACATATGGCAACATAGAATTTAAAAGTTAATACAAAACAATGAAAAATAATTTGTAATTAATTTGACAAACATGTACTTCGATGAAGTTAAAAACGGTAAAAGTAACATATTGTTGTAAAAAACCAATTCGAGTGTCAAAAATTTTTTATATGCAATTTTTTTTTTGAAATAGGCTAGCTTTTGGCCACTATCTCGCCTGATGGTAAGCGATGATGTGGCCTAAGGCGTAGCATGCTTGCCTATTAAGTGCCTATTCACTCTAAGTTATAATTTTTGACAACTTTTTTGCTGGGTGTATTGTCAGTTATTATTTTCTTACAGGCGCACATCGAACGTGCAACGCGGGAGTCGAGACAAAAAAAACACACACACGATAACATTACTCAGCTTTATTGTACATAAAATATACGTAGTCAAGGCACAAACTTAAAAAAAAACTGCTCAAGACAAGTCACCAACGATTCGCCATAAATATACAATTTAATTTCCGAAAACGAGATAATAATTATAGATAATCGTTTTGAAAATATACTAAAGATCCAACAATGAGAACAAATAAATTTAGCCTAAAATTTTATTCGATCATATATTTGTTTTTTTTTTTTTTTTAATTTTTTTCACTTCATTTTCATCAAAGACTTTTGGAAACGTATTGAAACACTGTCAGCGCGATAACAATTTATACGAAGTAACAGCGATAGAAATACAATTGACCGCAATCATCTTACAAGTGCCATTCTAGCGAAACGCTTTAGCGCTAACATTAAATGAATATCACATTGCTTTACACATCCGAGATTAGTATATTTTTAACACATTGGAGAGAAAGTACATTGCATATTCTACTTACGTACAATTGCATAGCTAGAAATGATGAAATAATAAATTAATGGATTTTTTTTATTACAAGTCAATTATATTTTTTCGTCAATATAGTAAATAAAATCGATTACTGTAAAGGACTGTAAAAATGTGGGGAAAATTTGATAATGTAAATATTTGCAAGTTGATTGACAAAAATGCCATTTATAACACGAAAGGTATGATAAAATTTTGAAAATGTCTTCTTAATATCAAGTCGATTATATTATTCAATAAGACTACATATAATCCAGATTTAAAGGAATGTCTCCTCTCAAGCTCAGCGTTGTTAACATCTTACAGCCTATCATTATTCCTTAACATCAACAGTAATAATAATAATATATAAAGTCATCCAATCCAATACCAACATTTTTTGGGCTGTTTGTCACACAATGCCCTGTTTTTCTTAGAGACGCACAAAGACAAAAATATTTCTATAGAAAACCCCCTTTATGGATCATGTTGGGTGTTGCCAGTACAGAATATGCATTAGAAGATATCATACAAAAATATTATTATTTATTTATCTCAGGCACCACCGTGTTATTTTAATACAATCGATTTATAAATATAATTATACTTTAGCTTAGTAATATATACATTCATAATTAAAACATGTTAATAAAAGAATTCCGATTATTGCATATTCAAAATGAATCTGGCAACATTAAGGGCTTTACGGATATTTTGAGAACAGGACATTGTGTGCCAAACTTACAATTTTTATTTTAAATTCTATTACATGTCAATAACATTCAGTCTCTTGTTTCATCTTCGTTTGTTGCATTCCGAATGCCATCTGTTCTCACCACAGACTCTCACACTATTTTGACGTAATGCCATCCCACAGCTGGGCATAGGTGATCACGAGGCCTTAATATACTCCACCAAGCTAGGGTTGTTAAAGACCTACTGATCTTATCTTTAGTCTGTGTTATGTGACAAAAGCTTATCCCAAACTAACACATTTCGGTTTTAAAGTTAGCCAACAGCGGTCACGCATACAAGATATGACCGCACCTGTCTAATACTCGCTAACCAGCTCTGCAGAGATCTAGGCTCATCACATACTGTACCGGAAGTTCACAGAACATGTTTCGTGGGCCATTTTTTTTTCTTGTGAATGTTTTAACATTTCTTAAGCCATCATAATATATCATTGGTACACATGAGATTTATTTAAACCACAGTTAAGCAAAAGCGAATTCCAAGCTCAGTTTAGACCAGAGAACAATGCTATCTATATGTACTGGACACAAGTCACTGAAGGGTCGATGACCCTAAACAATCAGTTGGAATGCTGCATGTCCCAGTGTTGGACCATCCTGTAATGTAATGAGCAACAATAGCTGTGACAAGTACTTTGCTGGCAAAGATCCTCACTGGCCCTATTCACTCTTGCCGGAGATAACGGAACATCTCACCGACCCTAGCCTGTGGAGGGCAGACTTGCAAACCATAAATATATTTTTTATTATCCAACTAAACATTTCCAAATATATCCTGCACATTACACAATCAATCGTTTTCAAATACGAATCAGGTTTTTGTTCGCTTACGTTTGGTACGATATATATAACTAACTGACAAAAACTTCGACGAGCTTGTAACAATAATTACTCTGCGCGGTATTTATGCAGAGTGATAACATTCTTCTTGGACCTGCTGAGCCTCACCAGGTACCTGCCACTGCCGCACTGGACCACTCTATACTCGTCGCCGGTCCCGCGCGCCCCCGGTCATCCGTCCAGCGCGCACGCCAGGCACACGTTGGCCAGCGCGAGCGCCGCGTGCTGCCGCACCTGGGGGTTGGGGTCCTTGATCAGCTGCAGCAGCCTGCTGCGCGCGGTGCGCGTGATGTCCGGGTCCAGCTCCGTCTCCTCCGGGCACCTCTCCCTAATGCGGCACAGTTCGGCGTACAGGAGACCTGCAAAAGCATGAGAGTTTCACATATATCACGTCATCGGCCTGTATTAGTAACATGCTGAACGCGGATAAAAACATGACGAAGCGAGACATTTTTTGAATTTAGACACTGTTGTTATATGAAGAAAAAAGTAAATATTCTAATCTTGAATTTTTTTGACAATTAACTTCTACAATGGCGCTTGGTCGAACAATGTGTCTTTCCTATGTCAAGTATTAATAAATCATTTAAATATTAAAAAAGTCAACTTTTATTAGTATATTAAAACAGACACTTTTAAAATTCAGCTCAAAAATAGGTCAGGTCCTCAACAAGGTAGGCAGAAAGAACCGAGTACCAAATCTTTTTAATCTTCACTCTTCAGTACTTTAACCATATTTTTAATGAGATGTATTTCTTAAAATCCTCAATACTAACCAATCAGCAAAGGCGGATGCGGTTTCATCTCCTCGCGGGCACAATGCAAGTAGTTGACGGCGGTTTGCAGGCACTTGACCACGCAGCCGGCCATTTCGTCGGCCAGCTGCCTCAGCAGCGCCGACAGGAACTCGTCCAGGTACAGCCGTCCCTCGTCCAAGAGGTGAGTTTGGACGAAATCGTTCGATTTCTTCGCGTTGAAAGTTTTGAACACGTGTCGCAGAGTGAATTTGCTGGCCTGCGAACAGATTTCAACTTTCAACACAAATTGCTGAGATCTTACACATTTACCTACAGGTTTTAGTTTTTATATCTTTTCTCACGCCTATACTTATGTTTTGAGTTTTAGTAAATCGTTACCGGCTCGAAGGACCAACACTTCAATATCAACTAAGACCAAACTACCTCTGCTCTCGTCTATGGATTGAAAAAGCGCCTCACCCTCACAACGGCCGGATTATTGTCACACAGATGCAGCAGGAAGCACGGCAGCGAGCTGACGGCCTGGTCCACGAGAGCCTCGGACTTGACCCGGCCCGCGATGATCCCGAACAGCCGGATGGAGTTCTCCCTGAGCTGGGCGCACTCCGTGTTCATGAACGGTCGTATCTTCTGCGATATCGACAGCAGTTCTCTGTCGAAGTCCTTGTCCAGTTTATCCACTTCCGTTAAGAGCCGGCTCAAGCCTTGGATCGCTGCGAGCGGTACGTTCTCGGCTGGTAATCTGCAATTATTAAAATATTGATTAAATCTTCAACACTGTAATAATATGGCAGGCTATAAGGAGTCAGATAAAAATTATTAATTTTTTAATTATGATAATAAGGTATATCGGCCCCGATATCCAAATCGGTCCGAGATCTCGAGGAGCTTTTGGAAACAAATATATCGCAATGAGAACAGTGTATTAGATGCAAATTTGTTCAACCTGCATTTAACAAATACTCACTGAGATTTCTGAGCATCCACCCCTTGGCTCAAGGCGGTCAGGACTTGCGGCAGAGCTTGGGCCCGATGCTCCGGCTTCAGCTGCGCGATGTTTGCGGCTCCCCGGAGGCAGGCCGACCTCACCCGAGGGTCCTCGTCCTTCCAGCCCGTGTTCAAGGTGGCTAGTACCGTTTCTATTAAAACTAGGTTATCGTTGCATCTGAAACAGAAAAAATTCTTATGTTTAAAAAAGATTTTGCAAGTTGCTGATATCATAGTGTTCAAAGAATTTAAAAAAAAACATTAATTTCCAGAATATAATCTCCAGAGCATGCGGCGAGTATAACCACAGAAGGAAGAAAAAGACGTCTATTTGCACAAATATGGATACATTTAAAGATTTTATAGAACTATTAGAGCAAACCATATTTTGCCTTGTGCGGCGCACAAATTTATGAAATGCAATTAAAATTATAACAATTATTTATTATTACACTAAAATTATCACATTTGTAGGACAGTTAAAATCAATACATATTTGTATCAAAATATCAGACGTCACGTGCATCACCTGTAATTAAGCAAGTCGGCGAGCAGCGCCAGCGCGGCGCAGCGCTGCGGCGGGAGGGGGGAGCGCGCGTAGCCGGCAATGCGCGCCACGAGCCGCGCCAGCTGCGCCGGCAGCTCGCGGGCCAGCGCGCCGCCCAGCAGCGGCGCCAGCTCCAGCACCGCGCCCGCGCCGCCGCCGCGCTCCACCGACAGGCACAGCGAGCACGCCTCTTGCACCTGCAGCGTTACATATCTGTAACCGCTTGTGTCCGTATCCTCTATAATAATGTCCGGGGACACTTCCATACGCGGCTATCCGATGATTCCAAATAAGCCGATTCATGCCTGCGTTATGGTGACCGGACAGCTGATAAACATACATATATACATACAGTATGATACTTAGAGATATTTTTCTTACGAGCAGCTATGCTCCGTGCTCCGCGACTCGTGCAATTGCACAACAGACCAGTGAGACGTAAATAAACACCGCATCAGTCAATTGCTCATACAATTGTTCATTATCATTCTTACAAAGTGTTGAAAAGTTAAGCGATCATGACAACTTATTATAGAAACACTAATAAGCCAGCCACAGTCAAATTTGGTACGCAATAAATACACGCATAAAGGACAATGAAAGTTCTCTTTTATGTTATAAAAAACAAAAGAAAATGTCGTGTACTGCTGCTCAAGAGCTTTACTATTCAAAGATTCATTTTGTCATTAAATCCACAGTAAATAGGCACATTCTAGGCAACTGTGCTAAGTCCTAGGCTGCACCCCATTTACCATCAGGTGAGCCGGTTAAATACAAGACAGGTTCAAAATAGGCAATAAAAAGAATATTCACCTTATGACAGCCGGCCCGTTCAAGAAACGAATTGAACGTGTTGATAGTGATCTTGGCAGGTGACAGCCTGATGGCCTCTCTGTTCGGGATGTAGCCGAGTCTCTCCTGAGTCTTGCTCGAAGGCACTGCATACGCCGGGGGTTCCGCTTCAATGTAGCACGCCAGAGTGGTGTACAGTACGGTGAATAATTCTGAGAACTTCGCCACGCAGATAGGTCGAATTGCATCTTCTTGGAGCATTTCACCGAGTGCGCTCACCAGCTGTAACATCAAAAAAGATTTTAGAATAAGCATGTTATTACAATCCTGAAACGGTGAATGAATTTATGAAGATGACATTCTTTCTGTTATGTTCTCCCAGACGGAGAATATAACAGAGAGAATATTAGTTACATAACAATATTGTAGTATTGTTTTTATGGGCACATTTTATTGTTCCTTTGCTGGACAGCGGTCTCCTCTCATAATAATAGTTTAATATAAATGCACTTGGTGTAAATTAGCACCCAAACTAGAAAAGGTTGGTCAGAGATACATTGCAGTTTTAAAAAACCGAGTCGCCTCGATGTACACATGATCATATCAACAACATGATCATATCAGCGAGAAACAAATAATTTTAACAACAACTGCTTTAAAGTACATCACCGTTATGAAGTCTGAAGTCTCAAGAATTCACCGGGAGAACGGTATATTAGCTCTGCTATAAGCGAAACTACTACTACACGTTGCTTGTCGTTAGCAAGTATTGCAACACTTACAGTCAAAGGTTGGAGCGCGGCTATATGATTCTCGGTGATGTGGTAGGGGTCTTCGTACAGCTCTATCGAGGTCATCAACCGCAGGAAGTTGTCCACGATCGCCGTAGACAGACCTTCGTCGCGGGCGAGGTGACGCCAGCTGAATACGACGCAACTGAAAAATTATCCATTATTATTGATCAGACGAAGACTGGAAAAAATGACAATAACACTTATTACACAGAAAGTGCTTTATCTATTTATTTATAAAAGTCGACTAACGTTCCTTGGATCATTACATTAGTTGTCATCGGTCGGAGTAAAAAAATATTACTTACGGTTTCAAAGGTATCCTCTGGGCCAACAGCACGGCCGTTACCGCGTTCGAATGGTGTCGTGCCAAGGACGTGAGAGGCTTCATCAATCTAGTACGAGCATCGTCGTTCACCGTGTCCATCGTGTTCAACATGATCTCAACAATCCTCTCGATACTCTGGAATAAATCTTGACCCTTTCTTACGAAGAACGCATCCAACACTGCGCTGATCCCGACGCTCCTGAGCTCTTGATCGTTGTAACATTCCAAGAGGCTTTCGATGAACTGCATTGTGTGATGATGCGGTATTTTCCCGGAAATTGTGTCGCACAGAGTCGTGCAGTAGTCGCTGATCATGTTGAGGTCCATTGTTAGGATATCGTTCTGTAGACTCGCCAGATTCGCAGCGCATTGGTCGTCAGGTTCAACCGCATGCCCTTCGTACAGGTCTTGGATCTGTATTATCAGCCTAATGCAATCCACCGTTGTCAATCTCACCGGGAAATTTGTATCGGCCACCCCTGGTATTATAAGACCTAGCAAGTAGCCCATCTGACCGAACTTACTCGGCGTTTCGTAATTCAGTTTGACGTTCTTTATGTACGAGTCGAACACGACCTGGAGAATTAGGACAGAAGCAGTTCGGATCTCGTCGCTGTCGTTACGGATCCACTCCGTTAATAGGGCCACTAAATCGTCTATCGTGCTCAAACACGTGGACTGGATAATCAACTCTCTGATCAAAAAGTGTAACAGCGTCAGCGAATCGTTCAACGTCTTCGCCAGGATATCGTTTTTGTCGCCGTTCCCTTCAATTTCGTATTTGTGCTTGAAAGATGACAATTCACCAAAAATGCTGCTAAACAAAACCCTTAGAATCGTATTCCTCTCTTCCGGCAGAATTCCCTTCTGTAATTTCGTTAACGCTTTGGACGCCTTCACGATTATGGGGTACAGTTCGACATTACGTTTCTCCAGATTATTGTTGTATATCTGTTGGAGCACCGCGTTCAGGAGCTGCCAACGATTTCTCAACACGACGTTGTGATGGGACGCCGGATGGAGAGCCTTACTGATCTCGTACAACGTCGTGATACTCGCTTTACACAAGTCGAAAGGTGGGCTCGATTTGAGAATATCATGCAATATTGAAGTCACGTTATCTCCCAATCTCGCTAGTACGTGAACGTCTAGGCACTCTGATGCGACTCTACCATAACACGTTATCACCGCAAACTTCACTACCGCCAGCTCGATCTCGTTCTTGGAACTCCTCGTCGAAAGAAAATTCAGCAGTTTACTGCCACGTTTCGCTTCGTTCTCCTTATAAATTGTGTCGAGTTCATTGAGCACGAATTCACCGTGCTGTCTCGAGGCGATGCCCACCGCTTTGCTGACATAAGCAACACTTTCCATCGGAATGGACTTGAGAGCGAAAAGGATGATCTTTAGAATGCTTTCAACGACGGCCGCATTAGACATGTGACACGACAGAATAGCGAGATATTGTAACGACACTCCTTTGACCATGGGCGCTTGCTTCTTTGCAAGCACTTGTTTTGAAATCAAAGACGATATGGACTCGACCCACTTATTGCTGTTGACCTGTTCCACAGCGGAGACGAGCAAGTCTAAAAGCATCCCGTGCCACTGGTCCTTCGATTCATTGTTTTTAACAAATTTCAGCATCCTTTGGATCTCGACCGTCCATGAATTCTTCAGATTCTTGTGCACATCTCCCGAGTATTCCTCGAGGAATATCAATAAATTCTTATTCCTCTCCGTTTGATCAGGATCTACAAGATGTGTAAGACATCGAACGAAAACCAGATCGGGAGAACACTTCACTTCGATCTTCTCCAGTTTTTCTGATTCGTCATCGGCGATCACCGCGGAGTTATTTTGCAAGAGTGACGTCAAGCAGTGGCTGACCGTCGATATCGAGGGTGTAAATTCTTCGACCGTGAGCGCATTAAGCAACAGATTTCTCAACTGAGTGCGAACACTTGTCACGGTATTGCACATCAGAATAAGTGAACTCTTGCAAGTATCGTGCAAATCCGTGATTTCCGCTTTAGAGGTATTGGCCGGCCCTTCGATACCGCAGTGCTTGATAATAAACTCCACCATGGCGAAGTCCTCCGCAGTTACAATACAATTCCTATATATCAAACCAACTATGGCTTTGACCAGTAGCTTCTTCATTTTCAGCCCCTGCTCCATTACCGTCATTACTTTTAGGATAACGATGAATTTTGAAGAGAAATTGTCAATGAACACTTGCGACGAGGTTGTCAAATGTGTCAGTATTATGACGGCCTTCATTCTCTCCCGTTCCTGGTTATTCTTACATTGATGCAAGAGCCCCTCTATGGTTTGATCGGGAAATTGTCCCGCCATATGGTCAAAGCAACGTAACACTTCGAAATGATTCTTAACCGTCTGCGGCTGATCGTAATCCGGCTCGAGCAGTACCAAGTTGAACATAACGTGGTTAATGGAATTTATAACGCTTTCATTCAGAGTCAACTTTGGGTTCAACGCAGACGGGGATAGCAAATACGATATACACTGACTGATGCAGTAGAAGTTGATCATTGGCTTGCGGTACAACGAGAGCAACGATAGCACCAACTTATTGACCGTCTCGTTGAACTGTCTTTCGGATATCAATCGGGTTATTGGCCCCAGTGCTTCGAGAACGGACTCGGACACTTTCGGCTCGTGGGACGGCAGCCACTGGTTGTACAGCACGTCAAATATTATAGAGAACTCCGTGACAAAATTGTCTTTGATGGACGTTATGTTGTCGTTTTCGACATTGTCGCCAATCTGTTCGGACACGGCCACGGCGAAATGTCCAAACGCTGTGAAGTATATGAGAGGATTACATTAGATTTAAGAAACAAAGATATATAAGCCAAAATATTCCTAAGTGGTGAGTATTCTGATAATCTATCTGCGATGAAGTCATAATATAACAATACACACACAATGAAAGCCATATAAGGTACTATAGATGTGGCTAAAAATCTTAAGCTCATAAAAGACACTGGAAAACATCTTAACTGCAGCAGCTGTTGTATGAAACTCACCGTAGGCGAACGCTTGCTTGACGCCGTCCTGTTTGACCAGCGAGAGGAGAGGTAACATCTTGCCCAGGATCTCCTTTACGTGCGGCACCACGCCGTGGGTGTTGACCGCGGCCAGGGTGCCCAGGGTGTGGGCGATTGAATAATGGGGCACCGAGGATGGCGACAGCTGATTGATGAGCGAGCGGAGGACCTGAGAATCAGTTCCATTCAAAATTGAAATTTGAATATATTTATCTAATTGTTTTTGTCGATTTTTCTTTGGAAAGTCACGTTCATGGGACAATACAAAAAACCTACTAACAGGAAAATATCATAATTGCTTTTATAATTACAATTATACAATCGCTATTTAGGTTAATGGATCAAAAGAGATTAAATATTAAGAAGACCATAATATGAAAAAATAAATTTAATTTTCATATGCGTTCTGAATGCATATGAGAATGTAGAGACAGATTAAGGTTTAGATTTGTATATCGGAGCCAAATAGTGAAATGTAAACACAGAACAGTGCAATGTGCAAGATAACACATTCATTGTATGATAATGGATCAATTAATACCAAACGTACAGTTTATGTAACATCATGACTCATAGTAATCTGCCTAACAGTCACAACATGACACATTACAGAGTCTCAGTATCCAACACGTGTGGAGTAAATAATTATTTAAATGTAATACATGTTTATTTTAAACTAGCTTTTGCCCGGACTTCGTCCCGCGCATATATTATTATACAAATGTTATTATACATATAAACCTTCATCTTCAATCACTCTATCTATTTAAAAAAACTGCATCAAAATCCGTTGCGTAGTTTCAAAGATTTAAGCATACATAGGTACATAGGGACAGAGAAAGCTACTTTGTTTTATACTATGTAGTGATTATACAAAAATTTACACACGTACAAAACGTTTAAAATCAACTGTTTTGCATTACGTGAAATTTTTCATTGCTGATGATGTCATACACGAAACATACACGTGATGCAGTGGTCCTGTTAATATTGGCTCGTTTTCTACGAATCGCTTCCAGTTGACTGTGACGCGAAGGTTGGGAAGGGCGAAAAATGCTAAACGAAATCACAGGGGAGGGTTGTTGTGAATACATTTGTCAAAGGCTACGGCTTGTCCGACGAACTGTCCAAGGAAGGCAATGGCTGGCCTCGTGGTCGAGTGGGCAGAGACTCAGACTGCAAAGCCGGAGGTCGTGGGTTCGATTCTCGCCCAGGACAAATATTTGTGTGACGACCACGTAACGTGACGTTTTGTTTGTTCAGTGTCTGGGCATAATAAAAATATCTATATGAGTATTATATTATATGTATATATGTATGTTTATCAGCTGTCCGGTTACCATAACGCAGCCATTCAATTGCCTAATTTGGAATTGAATAGCCGTGCGTGGAATTGTCCCCAGTTGTTAAAGGGAAATGTGTCTCTCCACAACACAGGGGATCCTTAATGTAGGGGACTATTTAAAAAATAAATAAAGAATTACCATTAACCGTGGTAAACAGAGAAGTTTCGGCGGTGGGCGAAGGAGGGGAGGCTGAGTAAAGTTGACGTTATCTTCGCGCAGTTCCTCTGGATATTTGAAGGAATTAAAAAAGCTCATTACTCTCCTTTGTATATTTGATAAGACGGATCAAAAGCGAACAGATTATGTTATAATAGGCTGCGACTCGATGCGGCTTTAGATGGGATTTGTTTTTTTTGTTTTTGAAGAGAGGAGCAAACGGGCAGGCAGTAGTCAACTCGCCGCTACCTATCGTGGACATCTGCAACCAATATCTAATAGGACGGTACGAATAGGTCTGTTATTTTCAGTCACGTG
>DWDX01004016.1:0-12266 GCA_018245675.1 Agara michaeli
ATATGGCTTGAACTAGTAGACTTGTAACATCTTTATAATGTACCCATATTTGTGCAAATAAACGTCTTTGTCTTTGTCTTTAAACATGTTTGGAATTAGGTGTTTTCTGTCTACCCAGTTAAGGACCTGGCGTGATGGCATATACAAATGTTCCTAATACAGTATAACAGTGTGCAAATTAATCCTCATCACTGTTATGGCGCGCTCCATTTACAGGGATTCTCTTGTTAACATTATTTGTGGCTGTTGGTTCTGAATAAATAGCCTTCGAATCTCGGTCTATAGCATAAATTATGGTGTTGGTTAAAGTTTAAGCGGCGTCCAACATGAAAGGGCGGCTCGCCTATTCAAGCTGTATTTTTAACGTGGTTTTCCTTTATTATTCCACAATTTTATACGCGATCGTTATTAGATGAATACGGTTCCATTCTGTACCTTTTGATGTTTTAAATTTAAAAATTATCAAATTGAAAAGTGCATTATTGTCGTAAACTTATTGACTATTGCCTTTAGTCACAAGTACGGTGTAAGTTTTCAGAAGGCAGCTTTTAAAAAAATCATTTTTGTTTTAAATTTATTTATGTACACACACAGAGTTCACAACAGTAAAAGAACAAGAACACAAGAGTACAAAGGCACTGCTTATTCCATGTAGGAATCTCTTCCAGCAGACCTGCAAGAGGAGAGTTGACTAAAACGAGGCAAACTTATTTTGCACTACATTACATGAAATATAAAGTATATCATATAGACACACACAACACACATGCTCTTGTGTACAAATATTGTTTTGATTTGAAAACATTCCATAGTTTAGTCCTTATTTTAAAAGAAATCAATTATCTTCTATATTTCACATTTAATTTAAAATGTGAAATATAGAAGATAGTTAGTTATATAGAAGATAGTTAGTTATAAAGTTATACAGATATAGAAGATAGTTGTTAGTTCATCTATAAAAACGTATATAGATTTGATAGAATTTGAGCAGCACCAACAATTTACACTTTTTTTGCCCATTGATCGAAAAACTGAACTTAATTTAACAGCAAACAATTTTCCAGCTAAGCAAATCACTTTATCAGACAAAATAATCCGATCGCTCATAAATTTTCCTTTGAACCATTTAGACTCTCGCCTTACGCGAGTAACTATTGTTTTCATTCTTGAGCCGAGACTGGCGGAATTGTGTTTGCTTTTAATAAATTGAAAATCCCACTGCGCGTTCCTTTCTCATCCCGGACCATATTTTTTCCTTTTCTTTTGTGTAGATTTTTTTTTGGCATCCCCATTACCATTGGAAGTATCGCTTGGCGCTACGTAATTCGTTTTTAATATCTGCTCCGTTCTTCTATTAACCTTAATCTCGTTCATTGGTGTGTTCGATGATATACAATTTGTTTGTATCTTTAGCTAATTTATTTAAATTGTTCCCAATTTTATCGCTTCGTTTTGTGTTTTCATCGGGTTCAAGGCTTTGATATGAGGTGTTTAATTCCTTTGTGTCCTTTATTAAATATAAGGACGATAACTGGATATAAGATTTCAAAAAGGTCCTTATTCATTTAATACAAATACGTACAATTTTACGAGTGTTATTTTTAGGAAGTCTCTTATTTCATTGGAATCGTTTCCAGAGCGATTTGCACGAGTATATTAATTATATTATTTATGAATATCTTAATTGTATTTGCTAATTGTTCGTCAGCTCTTGTTCTTGACGGGTTACGTAGATAAAGACTTTCTAATCGCAAATATTATCTACGTTGTCTCTTAGACAATAACTTTGTTTCTTATTCACCACAATTATATTGTCCAAGATTAGCATAAGACATTTATGAGAATTTATAATAAGCCTTCTCAAGTCGAGCACTTCGATCCTTTCAGTATCAAGTGGATCTTCTATTCAAATGCTAACGAAAAGGCCCATGGCATTAATTTACATAGGCCCTTTGTCGCTGTAACCTTTTGATAAATTCCCATCGCCTATAGTCATTGTATTTAGGCTTACTCGTTTTTGAATAACTAAGGAATTGATATCACAGAATAACACAGGTGCTGCTGCATTATAATCAATATTAAACGCTTACACAAATTGATCTCAGTTAAAGTACATAATGAATTCGAAAATTTTCGCAACAAGCTAAAATTCTGTACGGTGTGTCACCATTTTGTAAACTTCTCAATCCCGACGTAAGTAGCTCTCTGTTGAAAAATTTGCTCCTTAACATTCTACTTTAGTAGTAGTTCCGAAAGACTTACTTAAATCACGTTCGCGGCTTAGCGAAAAGTATAGGGGAGATCACTTTTCGCATTTCCTTTAATTGGATGTATTGCTATAGCTCCCCGCTCGTTAGTATATGGAGTTGATCTGTTCGGGAGTTTTATATAGAAAATTCGATCAAAGCTTAATGACAACACCCGCGAGCGTAGTCCGAAAACTAATTGGATGATTCCGTTTCCGGTCTGTGTTTGTTCATGTACTAGCTCTTTTTAATCCGATAAACTGAATGCGAGTTTGGCAAAATATTGTCAGGCTGTAAGCTGTCAGTATTTCATAGAATTTCATTTCATTTGATTAGATCTACAGCAATATGCATATCCGTTTTGACAATTACCGTTAGAATGTTAGTTTATTAACCGACTTCAAAAAAAGGAGGAGGTTCTCAATTCGTCTGTATTTTTTTTCTTTTATTTCCAATGAGTTCATTTAAACTATTATTAATTTTTAAATCAACATATTTGACAATGTCTACTTACATTCAAATTCAGTTGTAATACGCCCAATTGCCTCATAAATATAATAGTAAGTACAAAATTCATTTTCAATGTAAAAAAATATTAGAATCTTATTTCAAAATACCAACACTGCCCTAATTTTGATAAAAGCAGCTAACATGCAAAGAGAGAGAGTAAAAGAAATAAAGCCAGGTTTTTCATTATTTAAACCCGAAACGAACCTGACATCAAAAAGCTTTTAAAAAAATATGCCTTTTAGCTCAGAAACGAAAATCAGAGGACGGTTGTAATTTGGTTGTAATTTGGACTGCCTCGTTGGTCGGGCGGTTGCTAGCGCGACTGCCGTTCGGAAGGTTCTGGGTTCAAATCCCGGGTTGGGTACTGTTGGATTTTTCTAATTTAGAATTTCTAGCAGTAACTCAGAGTCTGAATGTGTGCCCGGTGCATGGCAATAGGCTCACCACCTATTCCGTTGTGGGACTTAAATGTAACTGGTGAAATGTGGGGGTGTACTTACACTCCTCTGCCTACCCCTTAGGGGATTACAGGCGTGATGTTACGTTTAATTTGGTTTTTGATTTTAAGTCGTTTTCAATTAGCGCATCAACTTTATTGAAGCAATTGCCTACTACGCATAGTAAATCGATTTCATTCTGTAATCGTTATTATTTTATTAGGGTCTAGTTATAGTGTGTGACGTCACTTCTAATGTTTTAAATGCATTGACAATCCCAAAAGCCGGTCCATCAATAAACTGTGATAGGATATTAGATTCTGTTGTTTTCATTGTACATCTTTTATTAAAGACTAGCTTTTGCGCACGACTTCGTCCCGCGCATATATTGTTATACATATGTTATTATACATATAAACCTTCCTCTAGAATCACTCTATCCATTAAAAAAAACCGCATCGAAATCCTTTGCGTAGTTTTAAAGATATAAGCATACATAGGAACATAGGGACAGAGAAAATGCCTTTGTTTTATACTATGTGGTGACATCACGTGTAATTTTATTTTCTTACCTAAATTACGGTTTGAATTTATATAGGAAAGTAACTTGTCATGTTTAAAACCAGTTGTGGCTCATTTCTCTGTCGGTTTTTATAACTTTTCGAAAACAGATAAATAGCTGAGATTCTGATACCGAGTTGGAGTTTTATCTCCTTTTTGTTTTTATGTAGAACAAATTTTCTTCAGGGCAGGAGTAATGGAGCGTTGCTTCTTGAAATTGCTTCCTCACTTTGGTTCATAGCCGCTCTGTTGACAGAACGTCGGCTCCGTATGGCTTATTTATTATATAGATTTCGATCAACTCTACCCCCAAGGGAATAAAATAGGGGATGAAAGTTCTTAACGCGAGCGAAGCCGCGGGCAAAAGCTCGTAACAATATATAAGGCGAGAGTTGTGAATGTTAAATAGCGCAGTTCATTCTTTTCTCAAGTCTCGCCAAAGAATTTCCTTTCCACTAACGCATTAGCCTGATAAACTACGCAAGATAAAAGATTTACATAGACATAATGTAAATGGAACAATGTTTTATCAGTACAACGGGCAACTGGCTTGCGGCGAAATTGTACAACTTTGCACTATTTAACTTGCAAACTTACTTGGGAGTCTGTTTCGAGGGAACTATCTGAAGGTCTCTCATTGTCTCTGGCTTGGACCATTAAATCAGATCCCCAGTTTGTACTGCGACCGCTGCTTCGCAAAACTTTTGGCTTATTACTTACTGGGTTCTAAGGTTTGCTGGTTTAGGACCTCTGCTTATATAATACAGAGCCCTATATTTTAAAACCCCTAGTATTATTTCCTTTTAATATTCATCCTTTCCTCGCCTTATATCCTACACCCCGCAACGTCCAAACATTGCTGTTGTACAACGGATATAATAACTCAAATGGATTTTACAACGAAATTCACAATTCGGTGTTCACATTTTATCTATATTCGCTGGTAAAGTTTGCGAACAACGGGACAAGTGATAAATTATTAACTTCGTTAAAAGTCCATTAAAACTCTCCGCTAAATCTAAAAGGGAAACCGAACAAGTAGTTCCGAATTCTAAACACAATAATCTAGTTCCGCCGCATAAGTACGAAAGCTCGCAATCCGCTGCCATTTGTAACAAAAATATAAGTTGCGAATAAAATATCGAAAGAGAAAATCGTCACTGTTTTTGTTGTTGTAAAAGCGCGTGACGTTCACACGAAGCTATGAGTTCTGCAAAATTTAAGAAGGTGAATTTGTATTTTTACAGAAATGGCTTATAGCGGTGGAACACTTTGCTTTTGGTTTAACGGTTAGTGACCACCTATGACCGTTAAGCAGCAGCGATTGTATTATAAAGACCGTTTGAAGTAGAACAGTAGAGAAGAAAGTACACTAATGAGCCATTTCAGTTTATACCAAAAGAGTAGCATCTTTGATGTACTTAAATAGTTTTTGATGTTGAATCTGATGCAATGAAAATTTACACCGATTGTACCAATTTATACCCATTTCATAATAACGTTTAAATACTAAATATGACTTATATTAATTACTTCACTTGTTATCATATCGTTATGACTCGTAAGCCTGACCAATGTGTACTCGTCTAATAGGATTTACGCTGACTTAGTTGGTATTTTACATCAATTGATCATCATTTTCCGGTTCCGTTCTCAACTGATTTGCCGTCCCTATTAGCCGTCACTTTCCTCTTGCAAGCAATTCAACCACGTTTTCCGATGTGTTTCTCCCCCTTACAGCTGTTCACATTCATTCAAACGTAAATCGTTTCTGATATGGCTCATAATTGAAATATGGTATCGCTTCACGAACATAATCGGACTGGCGTAACGTATTTGAAGAGTATATTTCTATCTGGTCATTTCTTATTGTCTTTGTTTTGTTCTCCAACGTCTCGTCAAGACTACATAACTGATTCCGATATTCTTACAAATGTCTTGTATGTAAAAATTCGTATGAAACAAGGCTCAACTTTATTTCACCGTAATCGATCCACTCAATCCAAATATACGAGAATTTATATATTCAAAGCACGAGTAGAATGCTATAGGATTTGAAGAATGATGATTTAAAATTACGGCCGCGGGCAGGAATAACTGGTTAGGATATTATGATGTTCGAGATGATCTGCTTGAACCAGATTTGATAGACTATATTCGATTTGGCCCGAATACGACACCGAAATACTCATTTCTTATACTGCAGATTTTAATCTTGACAATGTTAAAATACTTCGTGCTGAAGCTACTGCTATGTAAAACATAATATATATGTACTTTGCTAGCTCTGCAAATAAATTAAAACTCTTTGTACAGGTGAACCTGCAATTAGGTCACGCTACGCCCGCCTCACAGTTCTAGTTCCGCCCGAGCAACCTAAAATACTGGAGGGGAATTTCTACTCTACTACAGAAGACAAAATGATCAAATTGGAGTGTGTCTCAGTTGGAGGGAAACCGCCAGCCGAGGTAAGTGCTGTGATCGTCAAAATATATTTTAGGCTGTCTACAAAAGATCTGCTTAAAGTCGAAATAGCTTTGTCCATCCTGCTTTAGCTTTGAAACTACCTGTTTGCCTTGTTGACAGTTTTGGGACATATTTGAATGACGTTTTACAGTTCCTGTGGCTATTTATGATTTGTATCTTGTATTGGTTGAATGTAGTTTTTATTATTATAAAAAACAAGTAATCTAACCTAACACGTGGATTATTTAGAATACAAAAAATACTGTAGCTATTTCGATAAAATTAAATGCAACAAATATTACATATGGTCGTTTACATAAGATTTAATGAACCTAAGTAATAAAATGCGTAAGCTGACTCAAATATTAAGGCTAAAACTATTATCTTTGTCAAATCGGTGACTAATCCTTTTGAATTCAAGGATGATGTAAGGATAAAAGAAATAAATCTTTTTTATTATTGATAAGTTAAGACTAATTACCGAGAAGAAGAGTAATATCCTTACATAACTTTATGATTTTTGCAAAATATTTTAAATGAGATATTCCTTTCGACTATGTATCAATAGCGACATAAGTAACAGGAGTTAAAATATAATCATTATCGTTATAACGAAGGTATCTACTGTTTGCTCACAATGCTTTTCTCCGCCTACGTGTAAGTGATCGTTAGTTCTAAAAGCGCACAAAGCCAGACACAAGACACAAGAAGATGACACAAGAAGGCCAGGGTTTGTTGAACTATACATTCCGTAAAGATCAGCTTAACTGACATTTTGAAAGTCTATCGTCTGCCTTACAGCAATTTTCGCTTTATGCTAAAACGTAGAAACGTCATTTTGGCATGGTACTAGAGGTGGACCAATGGAACACAGGGATTGAAAATCTAGACCGTTCACAGAATTTGATGAGATTTTTGCTGGAGCGCACGGCGTAACTGCTACGTTTAGTGGGTTAGCGAGCTTCGATTTGTCAGCTTTTTCAAATTCCATCGATAAAATTAAAAGATCTACTGATGAAAATGTTGATGGTCATTTCAATGCCGAGTAATACTATAAAAGTTTTTTGAATATATATGTATAATATTACTGATACTTAATGTTATATCAGAGTCTCGCTTGAACAGCCGAAATCAGTTTTATAAACCAAATATTGCTTTGGGGTAAGAAAAATAAAACTTTGTTTTAATAGGCACACTGGTGGGTCTGCAACTTCGGCAGGAAAAGGCTTTAGAGACATATTGTTGTCTTATATTTCGAAGGACTGTGCTTTACAAATTTTACTATAACAAATGCGGGTATTACGACGTCAGACATACGAACAAACAAACATACAAAGTCAGACATACAAAAAGACAAAAAGGACGAAGCGTCTCATCAATTCGTTTCTGCTGCACATTGCCAAAAATTTAAATTCATTGCCATCATAATATTTTTCTTGAAAGTACAGGTTTTGCATAAAAAACAAAAGAGAATAGCCATTGTCTAGACATGCATGCTACATCTTATTTACCATCAGTCGATATCGTAGCAAATTGAAGTTCATAACTATTAAAAACTAAAAGATAGTAACATTTTAATGCTATTCCCTTAAAGGACTCTAACTTTACTTCATAGATATCAGCTCCAGTAGCGTTACTCTACATGTGAAGCCTTATCACCCAGTATGTCTATCTACCGCACGGTTTTTAATCCAGAATAGTACAATAAAAGAAATAAAAAAGTATATCAAAGGCAGCGGACTCCACAAGCGAATCCTAGTTAAAGAGTTTTATCGGTTTAAATCAGCGTATTAAATCATTATCAAACTGCGTAAACACTTGAGTGAATACCGGAAGTTAAATCAGAAGGTTGCACAACAAATTGTTTAGCTTGTACTTGTACAGGATTAGAGAGAGTTTGCGATCGAATATACCAATATACTTATCTGATATCTGATACTGTGTATATCGATAATCGGTAAATAGTCTTGTTTAATTCAAACTTAGCGGCACTCGAGTCTGTGCCACGAGTGGCAGCCGAAGATTGCTTTGGAACAATGGAGATTAGACTCTGCTTGAGCACAATAGTGGATTTGCGACGCGGAAGATAGAGGCTTTGACGGCTTTTATCGTCGCGTGAATTGTCGTATTCAGTTTCTGTAGGTATTAAATCTTGTACTCTATTGAATCTCTTGTTGTTACCGGTGGCTTTTCTCGCACTCTGGTGGAAAGGACTAAATATTTTTATGTGAGCTACGTTTTCAGATATCTAAAGAAAATACTAACAAGCAGGCTACAGTCGCAAATAGTCGCTAATTTCTATGTGGGTATCAGGGTATCAGTCCAGTTAGCATGAGCGTAGTCCTATTAGAGGCAGATTTAGGCGTAATAGACTCAACTATAAGTCTCCTACTTAGCAAGTCTTGGGATCTAAACCTGGCATGCAACTATGATTTTATGAAGCTATATACGTGTTTAAACTTTCAATACTTAATAGATAATAGTTTACTATAAAATAAGAACATAAAAGTGGGATTTATGGCTTAATTCTCGTGAAGCAAGGAAGATACAGATAAATATCACTTGCTATGACGCGGAAGAAAACTAAGACACAAATAAGAGTTACTTAAATCTTCTTTAAGGCGTGTAAATTCAGCCAAATTGCATTTGCCTAGACTTTGGCTTTAGTTCTTCAACTCGAACAGGAAATCCGTGCTTCAAAGTGGAACCAGAAAACGTGATAAAGTTACAAACAACATGCTCGTATCTAATTAGGTTTACATTAGCCCGGAGGCCGCGGGTAATTTTACTAGCAAAACTATACACACTTTACTAACAGCTTAACACAACTTAGGAAAAATGCAGATTAATTATGACCAAGTTGAATCTTGTCTTCAAAGAGTTCTGATATTTGTAAGAAGAAAGAAAACGGTTGCTAGTCGAAATAAACAGACAAGAAAAGAGAATTAACATTCGCTTCGAAGAAATCTCGAGTCACGGTTAGCGTCGTAACGATGAGGAAACAACGAGGGGCAATTAATAAATCTCAGCAGAACTTCAGGCAGGAAAGAAGTTAAGACCAATTTTGTACTTAAACTCTTGCTAATTTAGGCAGCAAAAATGTTCACGAGCACTCACTAAGCGTATTGCTTAAATTAAACAGTCCTTAATTATAACTAAACAGACGGTCGTGGCAGCGGAAACTTGATAATATCTACTTTGTGATTCTGTTGTTATTATATTTGTCTTCATAGTTTTAACGAAAACAGCAGTGCATTGGTTTATTTATTAAAATACTTAATAACGTATTCATTAATGTTCTTCGTTTCTCGGATTATACATTGATATTGGAATTATTTTAACCGAAATGTTGCTGGCAATTGTCTCTTTATGTTTTGAGTTTATTGTGTAATAAGTCCTTATTAGTGCCTTTAGGATCTATAACTGCTGTGGTCTGATTTTTTGCATTGATTACTCTGATATTTGGATTATTTACTTTGATACTGTTTGATTCTTCATTATTGGTATTATGAAGATTTGTAGTGATATTAAATTCTAGTGTAAAAGGAATAAGTGAAGTTTATACAATTTTGCTAATATCTGAAATTCATTGTGGACCAACGTCATTTCCATTGCCTTTTGTTACTTGATAGATTTATTTGATCTGCAAAGCCACGGTCTGTTTTACCCCCGGCCATAATATAAGATTTCAATCAAATACGCCATCACTAATTCTAATTAAAAGATCCATCACAAGATATTTTCTGTTTGGTCGTATCTCATTTAGCCAGATCGTCTAACTGCGTTAAGGTACTGATGCTATTGCTCGCGATAAGTGAGCAACGATCTGAACAACGAATGTAGATGATAAAATATAGCCATAGCGATAAAGATTGCGGATGTCATAATGGAAACGTGTTCCTGTGGGATACATGTAACATTTACATGTAACATTTACTTTCCTGTTGAGGGATTCACGAATAAGTGTTACAAACATTTTTGTATTAACAAGAGCAACCAATATATTATTTAAAGTAAAAAGGCGATAATTCCCTACGAATTCAACTTTCATACCACCTATTTTAATTTCTGTCAAGTGTTATATTCTTTGAAAAATAAATGGCTAATTCTATGCCGACAACTGTTTCGTCGCATGCAGTGTGACAAATCGTTTTAAATCCCAAATGTATTTCTAAGAATATCACAGAATACGTATCTACGTTGAATCCTTTGAGATTTTAACTCGAGTCTGAAACCCCCAATTTATTTAAACTGGTGTCAACGTCCAATTTATTTGTACCGGTGATAAGCCTCGGAATGTTTCGTTTAATCCATTCAAATGGAGTAAATGGGTATGTCCCCCATGGGTCCAGATACAATTAGGGGTTAAATTGAAAATGATGTCAGTGCGAAGCTCGAGGGCCCCAAAGGGAGTAGCGCTTTTAACAGAAATATCGCAACGGCATATCAACAATGTTCACGTCTTAAAATTTCACGAATACCTCGCTTAGGATTTGCATACATTTTCCAGTCCGCTTTCACGTAGCTACGGCGAAACTAAATGTGTATGTATGAAATTTTATGTTGTCAGCTCTGGAATTATTTATCGTTCTTAAGTCGGATCTGCATTTATTATACCAACTTTGTCTAGAAAATCGTAGGGTATATATTGTATTAAAATTTGTGTCTTCTCGAATAATTTGTATTGCCTTGTGTTTGAGGTATGTAGGTATACATAATATGATCCACGTTGCTGAGATACCGTCGTCACTTCTAGTTCTGCTGCATTGTAGTTTTCCCCATCTTTCGGGGCACAGAGTTTGATGATATGAGTGTTCGATGAACCGTAAAAAATCCGAAAGCTACAAAAATGCTTGAAATCGAAATGGTACTGAAACTCAGGGCAGTTTACAATATCATAGAGCAATAAAATAGTCACTTCCAACATTGTTATACGGGTTCGTGCTAAATTAATATCGATCGAGCAGCGCCCATTTTGTGGTGATTTTTATAATCGCATATTTTCTATTGTGAATATTCTCTTTTGTAAATCATTACAAATAAATCTTTTTTCTTTCTTTCTTATTTTCATATCGAATCTAATTAATAGAACGTTTTATGAAACAATTTTGTTTTCGATGCGATTATATATGTATGTATTTATTTACATTCACAGCAACATAGTATATGCAAATATTGCAGATAATTCAGATAATTATATTTATAAGCATCAATTACAGACTTACCTATTTACAGAAGCCATACGTCTATGCAATAACTCAGCGCTATTAAAACTTCTGTAAAGCTATGAAAGATTGAACGTGCTTTTAATCAAAGTAATAAATATGACGCAACTACAGCTCCTGCGAATAATTGATGACTCACTTCGATAAATCTTTTGAAATGGACACGAGAATTTCCGTCGCCACGTCATTAATATTTTTCGCATTTCCTCCATTTCGTGTTCCGATTTTGACTTTCCTTTTCTATCAGGAACCTTCGAGCAAAGAATACGTGTACTTTGAATGCTTTTTTGCTAATGTGTTCCATCTATAGGTATTGTATGTAGAACAAGATATGAAATAGTATATTACCTTTTCATATATTGCAATTTTAACCCATACTTACAACGACATTAAGCTTAAGAAATAGACACGTGGATTCGATATTCATTGACACCATTCATTGATTCCATGCGTTTTGAAAGAGTCTGATATCAAGCGCATAATTCAGAATAACGAACATCCCATATTTGAAATATGAACAGGAAAGTAAACAGAATTTGTACGGTCCCAAGTCTCTTCCACCTCCTTATATGACATACAAAATTGGTAACATTCACTAATTTCTCAATAAGTAATGCATGTAAAATTTAGGTTCAATATTTCTTACTGTAAAATATTGTCAGGTTATTCCTAAACCGTCCTTGTACTTATTATTATTATTGTTTTTATAAAAAAAAAAATCTCCTATAAGGGGTAAACACTTCACTTTTATGCGGGTCTTAACCAAGCATAAGAGTTGATGGCTTTTTATGTTATTAATTACTTTTAATTTTATTTATTTA
>DWDX01004017.1:0-12266 GCA_018245675.1 Agara michaeli
AATGTTTTTGTACTTTCGGGTAGTTTTTTGTATGATATTGTTAATTAGAAATAATAGTAATTGAAGAGCGTTCACAATTTCGTTGTTAACGGAATATAAAACCGGTTGTAGAGATGGACGCGATCCGATGAGGTGATTGTACCTTCTGGATGAGCGCATCAGAGATCAGCTGATCGGTAGCGGCTGTTTTCCTTTTCATCTCTCGCACTTTATGTAATTAATCGGTCTCCACGTTCGGCGCAGGGCCAGCGCTCGCCGTTCGATTTTGTTGCTTCGGTCCTTTGCAGTACGATCGCATACGTACCGCGCCGTGATTACATTATGAATGAACTACAATTGATCTTAGTGTAATCTAATCTCGAGCTGCGATCACACGTCGTTCGCGTAGCCCACTCGTTTTACTCTTCTTTTCCTGCGCTACAAGTAATCACCATTATCTTTTTTTTCTTTTGCACATTATTTCACCTTCATAATTTTTCACGCCACTATCAATTTATTCCCTCGTTACGTCACGCGGTCGACCAACAATGGCCGTTTCCTCACCGTCCGTGACAATTGCGATGGGCTGCAATACAGAAGTATTGTGACGCGCGACGCTCCATTGTTCTGCAGGTCGCAGGTCCCGGCAGGTGCTCTGCTCTTTGCGTCACGAAACACGATCGGGCTTGGGGGTATTAAAAAGTTTCGAATGTATCGTGCATACTGCCAAATGGTCAACGCCCGCATCCAATAACGAGCAGCGCGTATATGAATTAATTGACTGGAGATGGGGAACGCCCCTCCTCGATCCCGGCGGAGACGTTGAACGCTCATCGAGTGTTTCTGGTGCAGCCGAGGCCGGCGTCGCCGGGGCAAGCTTGCATGAAGTATTTCTGTATTGGGCAAGCGAACGTGTCGAGAGAGGCCACGGCGTATCGGGCCGGTCGGGCGGCGTGTTTCTCATGCGGAGCGCTCGTGTTGCAATCGGCGTGTAGTAAGACGGGTATCGGGTACGGAGAGCGGTGTGCCGCGGCCGCTGTCACGTCGCTTCCACCGGAGCGTACGGCACGCGTGTGTTGCGCGTGTGTGGGTGACGTCAACGAGCCACTTTCACCATACTTTCGTCGCTGCTGGTGCGCTAAAAAACGGAGCGCGATTAGACGGCAACTATTAATACATACGATGCGACGTAGCACGCTCCGTCGCGCGAAACGATACGGAATTATTGTTTTCTAAGTTCTAAGGCGCTCTGCAGCGAGTTTACAGCATACGCCGTTGCCGTTGGATACGCGCACGTCAACTTGTTAGACCAGCGGTGAGGGTCTGGTGGTTGTCGACCTGACAGTTATGAGGACCTGCTTTTTGTTACTTCTAATACATTCTTGTACGCGCATACCCAAACATTTGTCAACCATGTTATCGGGACGTGTGTATAGGCTCAGTTAATGCAGCTGACGAAAATACCGAAACAAAGTGACTAAAATTTTCTGCAATACCGAAGCCTAATTTTAAATAGCTCACTTTAATTCGCGCCGAAACGTTGTACAAGTAAAATCCATTTGTTGCTATCGCGCCTGTCTAATTAAGCTCTGTCATAGACTCTTCGAAGGCTCTATTATGGGCCGCTTCCAAACTTAGAGCGTACCATAACGCATTTGGTATTCAATCGCACAGTTTCGCCGGAGGAGAGTGTATTTTATGCGGGGGTAGTAAAGTCGATATTGCGCGGGAGGAGCGTATTTCAGCTCGCTTGGTGTGACAATTACGACGATGCGGCCCGCCCTCGCGCCGCCGCAATCGATAGGCCTAGAGCGGGGGCGGGCCGGGGTGCGGGCGCGGGGTTCGTGATCATTACTTATGCAAAGCAGCAATGGCACTCGGCAGCACTCCACGGCGCACCAAAGTCCACCATTCATTACGATTGCCATGGTACCTAAGACCACCACTAGCATTGACCTTAGATGTTATCTAATGATTAATCGATTGGAACTTAGCAGTAATGAGTTTGTTAAACTTATTGAATAGCACCGAACGAAACTCTGATAACGGAATGATGTACAAAGTATAAATGAAAGTAAGAAAGAACCCTAATCTGCAAGTTGGCTGGGTTAACGTAGCCCATTACCAAATTCAGGGGTCGATCTTTGTGCGCTCCCTCGGGCGCGGGCCCTTCGTTTGTACGGCTGCAGAAGGGTCGTTTCTAAACTTTGTCTCGTTGGGATCGGTTGTATTGTTAAAATAACTAAACCCGGCGTTGGAAATATTATTTTAGGCCAACAATTTTGGGCAGCACGGCCTATTAGAAATTAATCACTTTTATATCTAGACAGAAATTGTATAATTGTAGCTACTAACGCCATCTATGTTTAATCATAAACATTATAGAGTGGCGTAACTTTACTGGAACTAACGCAATGCGCTGACAATGCAAAAGGCTCTATTGAAGCTTTTTTTCTTTATTCAGGCAACGATATCGTTCACATAAGCTCCGCTAAGAAAAGTGTCGCGTCAGGCGAACTTCGATAAGTTTACGCGCGAAAAGTCGTTCCCGCGCTTTGAACCCGCGAGTTTTCGCGAAGGGAGGGGAAGTATATAAGATCCCTTGCACCCCTCGCCGCGCCATTTCTGTACATAATGTAATTGGAAACTCATGAGAGCTCAGTGTTGTAGGCGCTCGTTCGCCGACGGACGCCTCAACCTTCCATTAGGGATAGCTCAAAAATTACGAGTTTGTTCTCGTATGTTCGCTGCTATCTTTGTATGATATAAAATAAAAATAATTATTCCTATCAGTATATTCATATACCTACATCCATCAAACACTACACTCGTGATGAATATAAATAATAGTATTATACGAATAACAATTTAAATTGGTATAAAATTAATAATAGGCGTAAAATACAATACTTTTACAAGATTATTAGATATCCTTTAAAACCGTAAACAAATAAAAGTAATATAAAGTATGGAATGGGGTACTTCATACAAGTAGGTATACATACTTACATTACAAACATAGTATACATACATACATAATATATCGCATCTCAAATATTTCAATTCTATAATTATATTAAATTAATTTTTGAAACTACCCAGCGATAAACGAAGTCTAAAAATATGCTGAATATTATCATAATTACAACAACAAAAGTCTTGATACGAAGAAACTTTCAAATTGTTCGTTCATTCAACGGTTCGTCTTGATGAATTGTTCGAGTGTGTATTTTTAATTGAATAATTTACAAAGGAGTTGTGATCGTATGTTATGCCGCATGTTGCAAGCGGCGCGCTGGTATCGTCTTATCACAACTATTCCTTATCACACTTCAAGGTGACGGTCCGATGTAACGCGCTTTGCTCGCTAGATACGAACGTTATTTACGGCCAGCGCTGAAAATATTACACAATAACTCATTTCAGTCTCCTTGCTTTATACCGTCACCGATATTGAAACTATTAAGTAATATCGCGCAATATGACGTAGCTAATTGAATTTTACACCCGAATACCACGGATAAACTTTTTTATCGAGTTCAATGTTAAGTCGCAGTTTT
The DNA here is from genome assembly GCA_018245675.1 of Agara michaeli. Lineage (NCBI taxonomy): Eukaryota > Metazoa > Arthropoda > Insecta > Lepidoptera > Hesperiidae > Agara > Agara michaeli. Next base: position 3,540 of record DWDX01004017.1, read on the forward strand.
GACAAAATATTTATATTGAAAATAGCGTATATCATCTATGCTGATAAGAACCAATAGGTAGATCTAACTCACTGTAGTAATTTCTATCAATTAAACAGTTGTAAAATGTCATATACATAATATATTTTTTTACCTAGTCCGTACAATTTCGCTTCGAATGCGTGGGAGCGCGGGAAACGCCGTAGCAATTATGTATAATATCTGCGAAGGCCACGTGCTCCGTTGACGTTAACAAAGTTTCTCGATGCGGAGAAAACTTTGTGACATGTGAGTGGTAGATACTTACAATATGTGCCCCGCCGCGCCGCCCCTGCCGCCGCCGACGCCGCCGTGACTCAGCGGCGCCCTCGCGCGACGTCGCCCCGTCTGCCCCCATGGAAAATTTATACCCACCCTCTATCCAAGAATATTACACTGGCGCTGGCTAAACTAAACCTAATGCTCCGTAAAATAAGGTACAATTTCTACAGCAAATATCATCAAGACAAAGGAGCACCAGCAATTTTGCCGAAAACAAACCCTAACTCCAGTGGGATATAGTTTGTAATTTATGTACCGATGCGACTCACGTGCTAAGAAACGCAACGGTGACGTCACGGAGTTCGTAGCCCGTCTATACCTCTAGTATTAGAGTATAGTAGTTTCTTTTTGTTCGTCATAGAAATTATAATCGAGTCACGTCACTAGAAACAACCATTGCAGATCATATCACTAGCTATTGATGAGGTTTTTAATAGGAATCGTAAGCAATGCTAGTGAAATGGCTTTGTATGAAATATTATTCATATAATTCATTCATACCACGGTATACTCGTGTCTATCGGTGCCGCATAATTGAGGATATTCGTTACAAAAATTGTAATGGTTTCACAAATTTACGGTATGGAGAATCGCCATGATAATTGAAGCAGTGAAAAAGTAAAGTTTATAGGGTCCATGGACAAAGAAATGAGACAAAAATGACGTTTTACTGTAAGTTCAACCTTAATTCTCGGAGCGGCACGATGTTTGGCGTCTCGAGAGCGTGTGCTCTCTCATCTCCTTAATTCGTCCTTCGCCGCAGCCCCCTTATTTCTCCCTCCAGCGTTGCCGCGTGGGAGGGTGCTCACTCTCTTGTTAAGCGGAGTTGGCCCCCCTTATTTATGCCTGGGGCGCGGGGGCAGGCGGCCGGTGGCTGGGGGCGCTCTATCGACGTTCGTGTACGTCGCGTCCATGTACGGGTGAATTAAGAGTGAGTCGGCTTTCATTTTACTTTAAAGCTTCTATGCTCGTGTGCTCGCCTTTCAGCTACGAGACTTTCGTGTGCGCTCGCCGTGGACGAGTTAATTTCGACCCTAAAAATGGGGGAATAGAGAACACTTTCAACTTAAAGGATGCGGCTTATAGAGGCCACCAGCCCCGTCCTCGGTGCGCCCGCCTTCAGTGTTTTATAACTTCAGAGGACGAGGAGGCGGTAGGGTTTTTGTGAGTGGAAGGACTTTTTTCCTACAGTTTTTTATGCCTTATTCGGTTAGGGTTCGCTAAGATAACGACGTCACAAAGAACGAGGTCCTCGTTTCCAAATACAATGTGTTCGGCCTGCTGCTGTGATAGACAAAAACTAGATACAGGTTATTAATTTAGAATTATAAATATATTTTATAACGAATCTAAACCGAGTGCTGAAATTTAAATAATAATTTACTTTTGAGTAGGTGATAGTACTTAAAACTATTTCCCAAAGTTTCACGGCAAGGCGGGGACGAAGTGGGTGGTTAAGACTACGCACAACGTCTTCAGAGAAAGTGAAATTTAGCACAAGTTCGGAGAAATACAACTCTGTTCTGTCCCCCTCCGCCCTCCGAGGGCGTCTTTAAGGGGTGGCAGTCGCAAACCCGGCTTATAACAATTAAGTTTATTCGCTGGCAGGTTTTCTATTTCGCTTTATAAAGGAACAACGACATTTCTTTGCATTTTTTATTTTCATTGTGCTAATAGATTTTCAAATGACAAGTGTGACAGATGGTATTACACGTATGCAGGCATCTCGTTTGAGGGACGTAGGTATTTGAACAACAAAGATACCTAATGGTTAGATAAAGGGATTTTTTTTTAGAGCTTTTTGGACTTTTCAGTGCTGCACAGCTCGTGTAGCGCAGGTGAAAACCCAAAGAGTCTGTACCGCGTGACGGTTGAACGACCTTTGTTAAGGTGTCGCTTTCGGGCAGGTTATTTAGTGCGAAGGGGGAGCGGGGGGCAGGCGAGCCCGGTGGGGCGCGAGCCCCAGGTCGCCGGGCAACGCAACTGGGTCACTCCGGGCCTTCCACCGCCGCCCACCAATTATGTACACGCTCGTTACCGGACACACGTTTTTCAATCACATCCATATTTAATTGGGCATCACGGAGCTGAAAATATATTTGAACCGCCATGTTTTACGAGAACTTTATTTGAATAACACGAGCCGTGTCATCGTTACGGTTGGGAGGATTGTGTGAACACGATAATTACACATTTGACTAAAAACACAAATAGGTTTAATTAGCTTATTAGTTCGCGAGCTATCTTTTTAGACCGTTTCATCAGCGACATGAGATCGAAACCGCATTTACCGTAAACAGAAGGCCTGCACAAATTCTTAAGACAAATAATGTAAACTACACATTTTACGTTCTAATATCACATCGCAGACTTAGGTCGCAGTTCATTGACTGAAGTTGCGTAGCGTGCGATGCGTTTGTCTTCCGAACTCCTTACAAGACGGAAACTGTGCCCTAACTTGTTGCATGGATGCACCGCGGAGGGTACAGGGTGGGAGAGCGGGCGACCGGGGGGCGTCTTCATAGTGAATGGGCGCGAGATGTCGTGGCCGGCCGCGATGCGCGTATGGAGATGCCTCCATTGATAACCGTGACCTCGCCCTTATCGCTGAGGTTTATCGATGCCGCCTGTTCGCATTTCATAACAGCATCACCTATACGTAGGTGCGCCGCTAATCAAATCGTCCAACTGAAGTCGATTATTCATGATGATTCGAGTTTTTATGGGTTATTGTAGCTTTAGTGTCACGTTCGACTGATCGCGTATGATTTCGATTTCGAAATCGCATTCTGTAGAATAAATGCACTGGTGATATTCATACATACGTATATATCCAGAAGAGCTACCCTCTGTTTCTCAATCGTGATATTTCCAACTGGCAGGCTTTGAAATTTTTTTATACGGGCGGTAGGTAGAAAAGAACGGTATTAAGTTTGAGTCGATACGTAAAAGTTTCGATCTTTTACTACAAGATACAAATGCACGAAGGCGAAGACATTTGAATCCAAATTTGGAAAGTTAAGTGCATGTAAGAGACAATAAGCGTATGCGAGACGCATAACAAGTGCAACCTTGACATTGGCCATCGCCCTAATGTCGCATCGATTGCCGGAATGCGAACTGAACCATCTTAAATAATAATAGTGTCGGAGCGATGAATGAACACATTAGCGAGCCGCGCGGCAACGGCGGCCGGCGCCGAGTCATTACGCTCCCCCATTAATCACTGCAACAATCGGCCGATATCTCGCTATTTACAAACGCGGGAGCACGTGTTCGACGCTCGTACTACGCAGAGTGTATTGACCCATTTAGATAGCTCGACCTTCGCGCGGCCATTGTGAGCGAAAAACATAAAAATAAGTTTTATTGCGGCGTCGTTATGCGTATCGCCGCGGTGCGCCGCGCGCCCGTCACGCCGCACCGCGCTCCCCGACAGCTGATCGCTACGTGACATTTTTATTTTATTCACTCACTTCCGGGGATTCTCCGAGATACGTGCCAGTGACGTCATTATCTGTTCGCCTGCGACTCCGGCCCCCTGATTTATTATCTCAAAACCGCCCGACACCGACTCCATTCCGCGGACCCAAGTGATTTATGCACTGAGTATGCACGCTCTTGACAATGTTGCTGTTGAAAAAATGTCTTAAACCGGTTCTGTACACACATATTTATACAACACTTGAAACCGCTTATCTTATTTAGTATTTTGATCTCGTGTGATAGTTGTATATATTATTGTCAAAGTGATATCAAATCGTAAAACCACCCACAAACCACTTCTTTAAGTATTTTATACATATTATTCTGCTAACGCACCATAGACATTCCCATCTGTTTAAATGCATACAATATTAACAAAAACTATCCTGATCCAATACGATGTAGTCTGAAGAGTATTTCAGTGCGGTGAATATGGTCATGGTGGAACACCTCCTTAAAATCTTTCGCACCACTAACTTCGCTAACACTTCTCACCTCTTAACGAGACCACGGAAATCGTGGTTTTGGTCGCGTTGCGGTAAAACTTCGTAGACATTCCGATTAACCTCATGTTAATTGTGCCAAACGACAGCTAATTGTAGTCACAGTTATTACTATACGATTGAATTCAATTTATAATTTACCTCATTTCTTATAAATAGCACAATGAATCACATTTTGTATTTGAAATGTGAAGCACAGTTGCTATAGATTATTACATGGTATAACTTTCCTTATTCCCGAAACTTGTACGGCTGGAAGGTAATACAATGCGATTGTACATGCTTTCACGACATCAGACTTGTTTTGATCACACTACAGTGGGGAAGAATTGTGAGCTATCTTAATTGTGATACGTTAGGTGGCAGAAATATCCGAGTAAGTAGAGGCGCCAGACGCGAGCGGACATTCTTACCATTGAGGCCGGCGGCGTTCGGGGAACTGCGGACGTCATCTCGCTCGACAAAAACTATAATTTTCCCTTTCATTGCATTGCAAGACGCTCATCATAATAAACGCATAACGCCACGTCTCGCACGCGTCCGCGCATTGTAAACAATACGTTTCGGGAATTCCCTCTCTTTTTATGCGGGAACACATTTCTGAGGGATTCCTTTTGTTTGCTTTGTACGGACCACTTGTACATATTTTCTTTGTTCGTCATTTCAAAGTTATTTAACTACGGCATAACGGTATGCAGGCGGAGCTCCGCTGCTTCACAAACAAATCTCATGACTGCACTTTACCATACGTTAACAATCGTCAAACACGAAGTGACGAATTGGCAAACATTATTACGCATCTAAAAATACCCAGCAGAACGCTGTAGCCTGTAATTAAAAACCGCAAGGCATATGTGCCGATTATTAAAAAGTCATTTCAATAACTCTTCTAAAAACATAACATACAATTGCAAACTGTAACGCTCATTAACAGTAACATCAGATACACTCCGCCTAACTCCAAACGCATTCCAGTCTCAAACAATATGATATTTTTTAAACGCATACGTAGCATAGTGGCGTCGAATAAAAAGCTCGACAGAAGCAGTCGAAGCTGCGAACGACGGGCCACCAAACAGGATGTGGGACTGGTTGTGCGCACACACGGGCGGCGGCGCGTACGCCACGCACACAGCGGCGCGCGGCCTCGCCGTTCGCCGCTCACGGAAATGTGCGTGCCAGCGGCGACCGGCCGCTGCCTTGGCTACGTGCGCGAATAACCAGCGCGCCCGAATTTGCTCACCTTATTACTGACTGCTTTGGCGCCATATTTACACACTCTTGCGCTTAAATAAATAAAAATAGACATTTAACTGTTATCGAAATAACGACCAGAAAGCATTTAGCCATTAATTTTTCTAATATACATAGCAGCATCCATTGGTAAACATTTTTTTAAATCGAAACATGAATTTCAGCTTGATTTTAAAGCACATTTTTTTACAAACGTGTAGGTAACATATTTTCCTTAACAGTAAATACGCAGCGTTTACGATTTGGTTTTAAAAAGTTTAACGATGTTTCAATCGAATTGTCAGAACACCTGTGGCTATATCTGGCTGCTACGTTGGTCCCTAATCTGTAATCCACGACCTGTAAACAAGTTAGTAAACAGGTTAGAATCCTTTGATCGAATGAATGAAATTACCGAGCGGCGATCACGTGCCCTATTGTGCTGAAAAGGAACGTTAATGTTTAATCGGTCATTCGATCGCTTTCCGATTCGATATTGTAGATTAACGACACCTCTTCACGCGGGCACGGAAATTCATGAATGAACGGCAAAAAATACTATGTGGATCACTTGTAGTAAATTATGACATCGCTCACGTCTCTATTATCTTCGGCACGATTGTGTTTCAACAATGTAGAGTTCGCCAAAAAGTTTGTTCTTTTGTGAGTGAGTGTCAATTGTTTTCTCAAGCGTATGCTTTATACATATTTGTCGGGTAGATCAGGCATTTTGTCATTTAGTGTCAACGTTAATTTAAAATTTATTAAGTAGGTATTGATAAAAAAAAATATTTTCTCTAGCTTGAGTAACAATTTCATCGAAAACTCTTTCGAAGCATTGAACACTAGAGGCCACATGTACTATTATAACCTAGCTTATAATGCAGAATACACCCCACGCTATCTACCCTGTTTTATAGTTGGCTATAATACAACGGAAAGTAGGTAGCTGTAGAGCTAGATAGAAGCGGACGGTACGCGATGTTATTATGTTGGTGGTTGTGTGCGCGTGTAGCGACGCGCTCGCTCGCACACTGCCGCGCACCCCTCTCCGCGCGCCGCACACCCCGCGTCGCCGACCCTCGCTCCACGACGACATGGCTTAGCGCGCTCTGAGGCAATGCCGTGCCGCCATCTATTCGGTCTTCACAATGCCATAGAAAGTCCGTTCGACTCGCCTCACCGATCGAACTTTTCCTACCTTCTCGACTCTACACAAAATAAGTACGCCGCTGATTATTGTGGCGCTATCATTACGACTCCGCTGACTACATGAAGTGAGAATCTTTATAGTTGTAATTTTGAATAAGCAGTAACTTCTCGACGAACCGGGCGACGGCACGGTTATAAAATGCCGCATAGCTATCCGGCTCCAGCGATAAAATAAACGTCAGACGTTCCCAAGTTTCGAGCGGACAGAACGGGCGACGCGCTGCGCATCAGAAAAAGAACTTTACGACAAGATTAGAAAGAGCGAGCGGAGCGGCAACGCCGCGCGGCCACGTTCCAAGGCACGAAGCGGCAACGCGATACGCCAACGTCATATACTAAATTTATTTTCATGAGCGCCAGCGCTGGCGACGACACCGCTATATACACACAGCGTTGGCTCACCGCGTGATACCAATGTGAACATCGTGGATTTGTCTATTTCTGCATATTGTACTGGCTGCATGCGGTTATAATTTTTGCTATAAACTTCATTAGGGTCGGCGATTTGCGTCCGCGAGCACACAATGGAACGGCACGTTTTCCGCGGAACGATAAAGGGGTGACGCAAAGCGATTATTTGCAGCGTTGCGATGAGTAGCCGCTGAGTCAGAGTACCAGCAATGTCCAGAACGACTTCACAACGTAACTACACAATATACAAATTGGGATTATACGTACACATATTTCAGTTCAATATTTTATAGACATTGATAACATTTAATTCATGTGTTATATATTGAAACTGTAGCTATACGGTAATTTATACAATAAACTACGAAATGTACGTATAACAATGAACACATAAACCGAAACATTAAGTTCTGTGTGGACGTGTGCCACCTAATTGTGTGGCAGGTGCAGAGGCATCTGCCGTCCAGTGGACTTTGCCTTTTACCATTTTATTTTTTTAAGCGATACACGCATCGCTTAAGCGATGTCCGCTGACAGGCAGCATAGCGCTGTTTCTATATATTTGCCAACTGAAATAGCGATGTATAATACTAATAAAGGCCTTGGTAAAAGTCAACGGACCTTGTAACCCGCGCGTCCGTCATTTCATTTTTAGTGCACGTAGAGTCGCTGATCAGGGCAGCTGCAAGCGAACGTGGAATAGCTTGTTGGTCAAGTTTAATTAAATATAGATTTAATGTAACTTGACTAACTCTTATTGATTTAAATAAACGTTTCAATGAACAGTTTACAAAATTATATCTCCGTACCGTTATCATACATGTCCCGTCAGTATTGATATAGATTTTCATTAAGAACGAGAATAATGTAATGTGGACATACGTTCCGTTTCAGTACGAAAAATAATAATTTTTCTGAAGACAAAATTCGTTAGTCATTGTACACGTTCAAGTCTTTTGTATTGAAAATATTTTTGGTAGAAGAATACGGGCTACAACAGTTGGTACAGTGGGTAAATCCCACAGTCGTATATTGTAGCACGGAGCTGCCTACCTGGTCGGACCCCTATAGGGGTTGCTTCCCGGGAGCGCATTATGATCCAAAAAAAGCAACGAGGGTCGGAACGCACAAAGGCATAGAGTCGGGTTCAGGTATCTACGCGAGGGACAGCCCAGGATTTGAACATTTTTATTGTTCTTCTATTGGTAAAAATTAACGTTATTTCTGTTTCTTTTTCTATATCAAGTTAAGTGTATCTAGGCTGTAATTCTATTTATGCGCAGATACAGTTATTTGATGTATTATAATATATATCTTTAAATTAATATTTCCCCCTAGCATTTTAAATGTTAATAGCTATGGATTTGAATATCCAAAAATTGCGTTAGTATATACCGAGCTAGAGCGCTAGAGTGTTATTGGTAATGTGTGTCAATATACAAATATAAAACATACTCGCGCCTACAGTGTACCGCTGTATATAACTTTTAACAGTAGTGACATTTGAGGTTTATGCGGCGCTCGGCACGTGGAACTTACGGTACTTTCATACTGCATCGGCCGACGTAGCAATAGCAGAGAG
>DWDX01004018.1:0-12265 GCA_018245675.1 Agara michaeli
AGCGAACGAGCTGGCAGCAGTCACGAGTGACCGCTCCCGCCCATGGACATCTGCAACCGACCTCTAATAGGGCTGTAGCGATGGGACTGTTAGTGTGAATTCAGTTAATAGGTGTTAATAAGAATTAGTTGGTGAGTATTCGTTAGTAATAGGACTGCACGTAGTGACTGATAGTAATAGGACTGCACGTAGTGACTGTTAGTAAAATTAGTCCAGTTAGTCATTGGAGTATCGCCACGTCATTGGTAACAATACGGTCAATAAATCGCATTGAAAATATTTCAGAATCTCTCGCGTTCATGGACAGAGATGACCTGAACGTTGGCAACTACGTCACCTACAAAGGCTCCTTAACGACGCCGCCCTTCACCGAATGCGTGACATGGATCCTGTACGAGAAGCCAGTACAAATTGGCAATGAGCAGGTAATTAAAAAAATAGCCCCGAATAACATCAGATTATTATCATAATGTATCACAGTGTTTGTGGTCGAACTCATCCGGAACGGCTTGTCCGATTGTTGTTTTTATACCCTTAAGTGATATGGTTAGTCCTATTCAGAATGTTTTTTTTTTGTATTCCGTAGACAAAAATTTCTTTATATTTCTTTTAAATCTGTTGATTAAAAATACCTGTAACCCCAAATTTTAAACCAAAACAATAACATTCAAACGCATTTACAATTCAATCGTCATTTTTGATTTAACAACAATAACAACAACAACTTACCGTCACGCCAGGTCCCTATCGGGGTAGACAGAAAGCACCGAGTGCCAAATATCTCTATATTTAGATTTAACAACAGAAAATATTCGTAAGAAATAATTCATACGACAGAACAACGTTTGCCGAGTCAGCTAGTAATATATAAAAATACTTGTATGATACTTTTCAATATTTGAATATTTGTTAAAATGAGAAAGCAGAAAGTATGTAACTTTGGTAAAGAGAATGTGAACTGATAGGAATCGCAAAATGCAATTTAAATCACATCTCATCCCCAAAATGCTTTACAGGCACTCTCGAGTTTAACATACTTGTGCCTTTTTTATTCTTCCTTTTATTTGCTATCAATTTAAAGGTATCCATAGTTGCCGTGACAAATTGTGTAATATCAACAAGTTTCTTATCAATATTCAATTAATAAAACTTTCCGACGTTCGAAGCCAGACGAAGTACAGTCATTGTTACTGTGTAATCAATTTTCAGACATTTTAAATAGCATTGATAAGGTTGCGAACTTTCATCCAGAATTTGCGGCATTGTCAAATACTTTGTTGTCGAGTACTTTGCTAGGAAATTCAAATTTAGAAAGGACGAAACGTTGAGGGTGGTCTTCGACGGTTGTTTATTTCGAGAGCCTTGCTTGAGGGATGGCATGCCTTTTCTCTGTAGTATCAAGATGAGACTCCTCGTATATTACATATTGGACGCTACACGCTGCTACGAATTAGCCTTAATTCATATTCTTTAATATTTGGTCTCACCATGCTTTTCTTCACTGAGTCGTTTAAGCTATAAAAAACACGATTCGAACCCAGACGCACGAAATTGGAGACTGTGTTTCAAACCACTAGGCTACCACTGCTCATGCGGCAGTAGCACTGCATGATAATATACACACTTTAATTTTAAAGCATTAAAGAAAGGAACTCTTTTGTTTATAGTGTTACCACAGCACATAATAAAAATAAAACAAGGACAAAAAAAAAAACTAAATTAAAACAGCTTTGATAGCATGGATTTCCGCAAAGCAACGCCTGATACAATTGACTAAATTGAATTGACGATAATCGTTTATCGATATAAAGGTTGTATTCGTTTTGTCCCACTTCGCAGCTATTCGGAGGCAGTTCTAGAATAGTTTGAAAATGGAATTTGATACTTTCACACGTTTACAGTCGTTATCCGGCGGACGGTACCGTCGGCACGATCGTCTCGTGCACTGATTGTCTCGCGATTGTCAGTACAGTACAATAGCTTTATTCAGATTGCCTGTTCAATGGGGTATAATAAAAAGAATACCATAGCGTTTATTTATAAAACGAATTAAATCTGTTCATTCGTTCGCTCATTGAATATTATTGACATTTAAAACTGGCTGGTAATTGTTTAAAAAAAAAACGTAACATCACGCCTGTAATCCCCTTAAGGGGCAGGCAGAGGAGTGTAGTACACCCCCACATTAATTGTACAATTGTTTAAGCTTCATATTTAATCGAGCTAACGTTACGTACAATTTCTGTCATATTCCTTAGGGTGGCCTCGCGAGTTCACAGCGCGTAATCAACTCCAAGCACCTAGTAACCCTCTAACAGAATTGGAGCTTTAATAAAAAAGGTAAATAAAATTTATACGATGCTCGTTGTAACAATGCCTTTCACTTTTACAGCTGAACCTTTTAAGACAATTGGAGGGTGCGGAAAGCGTGCCAATTGACAGGAACGTGCGTCCCACACAGAAGCATCCGCCGGGACACTCGGTGATCTATGTGAAACAAGTTAAATCCAAGTTATAATTTGAATTCAGAATGACGTTTCTCTTATTTTTGATGAACTATTTTTTTTTTAAAGCGAATAGGCACTTTGTAATCTAGCGTGCCACATAGTGTATTTCACTTTCCATCAGGTCAGGTTGTAATCAAACGCGAGACAAAAACAAACGAAAGTAAAGGAGATCATACTTACGTTATTATCTTCCATCTCCTTGTTTTTTTTTAAATTATAATGGTGATGTACGCAAATTGCCTATAGGTAAACACCAAAGTTGCCATAACAATGATTCAAATCCAGTAGGATTATACAATCGGACTAATTGAGATTAATTTTATTGTATTATAAATGATACGAAATAAACGGACAGTTGAGAAAAGTGTTTTTAAACGTAATGAAAAAAAACGTTAATTTAATTATTTATTGTTATTTAATGTTTAATCTACATGTTTATAAAATATAAAAATGTTTTCCGTATATTGCATTTATTAGTGTGTCGGTTTAATATGTTGTTTTGAAACAATAAACACATTTAAATATTTATTTTTGTTTCATTTCGTGACATCCAAACACGTATGTGTGTTTAAACATTAGATAAAAATACGTGTCATTTTGCTGTCAACAATTATTTGTGTTATTCTATACAAAAAAAATGTTGTTTAAGGAAACTCATTAGAATATTAAGCGGCTTTTCAAAATCTATTTGCTTTTGAATTTAAACAGCGGTTGCAGATAACCCTTAACCCTACACGTAGTACTGTGATAACAGTAAGGTGACCATTTATTTTGTTATCAATGCAGGACGTCTACGGAATATTGTAGAAATAAACTTGAAAGATATTTCACTCGTGTTTTTTAAAAAGGAAAGAGTTATGTTCCAATCATCTATATTTAATGAGGAATAACATAATTATAAAAAAAATCTTTATATTAGTGAGCAAAGCAAATAAGTTTTAAAATATTGAGTCTAGTTTTCGTGTAGAAATGTAGCTGATTATCTTTATCTAGATCATTGTTTATCTATTATCGTTTTCTCTATTTACGAATGCGGCAGGTTTTTGCCTTCGCTGGAGACAGCGGGACGGGTTGCTTGAAATTACGACGTATGGTCACAGCAGTCATATGTTTCATCTGAGTAAATACGTGATATGCATAATATTCTAACATATGTATATGCTATATATAACCAATAAGATATAAAGCTTTAATTTATTATGGTATTCAAAGGCTTAAACATTTTAAAATTGACCTTTACATTTAGCTGTATTCAGTATGCGAGGAAATAAACAAATAAACAAAAGATCAAATGAAACAAACCAATAAGAACTTACGGTTCTTATTCGACTAACATAACTTTGTTTTCTAAGAACGACAAAAGTCAAACGCAATCCATCTGTTGAGATCTAAACTGCTCAATACCCCGGCGCACATTTCAATTGTCGCAGCGACATGTTCATAAGCGGAAAGATAAAAGACATTGCGAATCCTATTCATTGTGATAGGACTCATTGACGTTGTAGACTGTGTTGGTATCTTAGATATTGACGGATTTCCATTTCCAGCCCGTTGAATATCAATTCCCATTGTGTTAGAAATTTTGAAATACTCCTCGTCAAGTTTATCTGCTAACTGACCAAGAAATATCACCACGGCTCTGTATTTCTGCTTCATTAAATCCTCCCCTTCGAACCAAGGTTTAATCAAATGGGCGTGAGACATTTTTAAAGCTTCGTAATATTTCATTCTCTCGTCGTATTGCCTGTCCATCATTTTCTCTCTCCAGCTTGTGATTGATAAATCCCATAACTCGCCGGGGACCATTTCGGCGTAAGACACTTTCATTTTCGCCACTTCCGTCTGATGGTAGAAGCAAACGGGATTTTTCATAACAAACAATTCAGATTCCAAAAATAAGTGCTTATAAGGATATATTTGCGGCTTTATTGTAGTCGCAGTCTCTATAGCGTCATTTATAATTGTTATTATAATATTTTTAATCGCCTTCCTGTTGATTCTCATTTTAAGAAAATCAACCCTTTTCTGAATTCTCTCCATATTTTCCACAGAGTCGCCTTGGAGATTGACAAGTAACTTATCGCCTAATGTATCAAAGAAGCAAATATTACTAGTATTGATTTCCCAGGTCTCACTGTATATACCAGGCTTATTTGAGATAAAGCTGAAAAGTATCTCTTTTTTCTGACCCGGCGACAGTACGTCTTCGTTTTTGTTAAAATAGAAAACTTGTTCGTATACATCCTCTGGTATAAATGCAATTGCACGTCTTATTTTCTTCCAGCAGTAACGCAAAGCGACATTTCCAAGATTTTGGAGAAACAGTTTGCCCCTGCCAGCTCTGTTTATTGGTGTATTAAAATAGTATGACCAAGAAGTGCAGGGCTCGTGCCAAGATTCATTTTGTGTTTTTCGTAAATATGCCACATTTTGTCCAGGTATGTCTTTCACAAAAACTGTATTATTTATTCTAAGAGCGTAAACAGAATCCAATATATAAGGACGTTCACCAATTGCAGTTACATTTATTTCTGGCAAAGGAGGCATTTTTTTAGTTGTAGGTTTAGGTTTACAACCTTTCACCATCAGTTCTCTCATTTCAGGCCTGAAACGAAAAATTAAATATTTACAACCAATTCCAAACAATTGCAAGCCAATAAAAAATTGGAATGAGAATATTTCAGTTGTACTGAAAAGTTTGGGTACCTGTGTGGATCAATTTTCCTAATTGGCTCTTTAAGTTCATTTTCTCGTTCAGTTCTGTAATCTTCATAATGACTATTAAGCAAAGGGCAAGGTTTACGCTCTACAACTCCAGTAATTCCTTTTTCCGTCGTTTGTATGTACTGTGGTACTTCGACGTGTTCGATCACACGTGGTCGACCTATTTCTGCGCGAGTTCTATGAACCTCATACACTGGCTCGTAACAAGATTTTTGTTTTAATCTTAAGGGTTGTTCCCATAAACAACCTCTTATCTTAGGTTTGTTTGGTATCTGTGCGTGCTCTATAACAGTTTTCCTTTCTTTGTCTTTTCTTACATTCTCAAGTAAATTCATAGCTAAATCTGCTGGAGTCCTACCAGTTTTTTCAGATAAGTGCGTAATTTCCTCCTTTCTTATTTGAATCCATTTTTCCCAATGCAATAATTCACGATCTGGTGTGATTGTATCTATTTTAGTGGGCGTACTTGATCTGGATCCAGGGTCCATAGTTAAATTATATTCTTTGTCAAATACCGTTATTTCTTCCTTGAAATAAAAATATCCTTGAAGAATTTTCATGAAATTTCCATGAAGTATTCTAGGAAGTAGAGCTTTCAAGACAATTTTTATGACAGTGACATACAAAGCTTTTTAATCAGGTTATTTATATTTGTACAGCAACATAATTTTGCTTAATAGTAGGTGTAATTATTTTTGTGCAACTAAGACAAAATGTTTAATGGGAATTACATAAATAAATAATACGCGCAACAGGTGTTTTGAGATTATAATTCTCTATAAAGTAATGTACCAAATCATAAAAACACATTTTTGAACCACATTAACGTTGACAGTTTATTACATCGAAACGCGTCAAAATGAAATATTCAGAGAAATTTTCGGTTAGGAATACTTCACTACGTGAAGTTGTCGATACCATCATGAAGCAATAGTGATATTGAAAAAAGTCAAAATTCCAGTTGCAGCAATTAAAATGCCGTTAGCGACAGTAGCTCAAACAGGTGTAAATTTTGGAACGACCTTTACATTTAAAGTAAACCCCTTTTTATTATTACCCTATAAAAATGCGTAATTGCTTTTTACAGAAGAAGAGGTAGCACCGAAAGAAGAAGTAAAAGACACAACACCACCTTTTGGATCTTTGGAATGGATTCAATATTTAAGTGAATCTGAGGGCAACTACCCAACACCAATAGATGTGTCCATTTCTGGTTCCCTAGTATACATTTGTCCTGAGCTTACTTGGTACAATTTTGATATCTACCCGCATAAAGTCAAAATGACTAACACAGGATACAGTTGTAAGTAAGAATTTCTATATCCCTCCTTTAAATATTTCGTACTTCTTAAATGTGGAGGTGTCAAGTAAATACTTTAGTTTTTATTAAACTAAAAATTGTGTGACTTTACCCAAACGCTTTTCCAGTGTTTATTGGTGCTAAATGGAGAGCAGAGAGACCGTATTTAGAAGGCGGTCCGTTTTTGGAAAAACATATATTCTCTCAGATTCATTTTCACTGGGGTGCCGATATGATGGAAGGTAGCGAGCATACAGTGGATAAACGACGTTATCCCGGAGAAATGCAGGTTTTTATTATTTCTTTGGTAAAAAGTGTTATATTCTCGGATACTTAAACGTGAATTAAATTACAATATTGTATTAAACCTGGCGTATATTTTTAAAAGACGATCGCAAAGAGTGTGCCACCACGATTCCAGTTTATTTGTATTAGCATCTACTTATTCAAAGTTTACAATAGAAATTAGTTTTAAATGTAATGCTTTGTCAATTTTGTTGCATTAAAATTTTAGGTAACGTACTTTAAATCAGAATATATGACCCAAGAAGAAGCCTTGCGGCATCCTGATGGCGTCGTCATAATTTGCTATTTAATCAAGGTATTTGTGTGCTTATTTGAATTTATTGCAGGCAATGTGTATACCGAGGATAATTTTGTTATAATTATTTATCAATCATCAGATTCTACAAATTTTAGGTTTGACAATATTTAAAAAAAAATTCTTAAGACAGTTTGTAATGAATTACTAAGATTTTCCACCAGCTGTTGCTTGAACGTTATATCACCGTTTCCAGTATGGTGTAAATCCAGATGAGCGTCTCAAATGGGTAATCGAAGGGTTTCCTCGAGTCCGAGAAGCCCAGACCCATACACGTATCGGCCCTAATCCCATGTCGCGTCTATTGCCAATGTTCTACGAAGATTACTTCCTGTACTGGGGCAGTCTAGAAAATGTCGACGGTGAGAGCTTCGCGGTTAGATGGCTGGTTCCCAGAATAACACTTTTTGCGTCTTTGGAACAGGTAATTAAAATGACACGTTGTTCACATGTTTCTATTTACTTTCGTGTGAAAATTATGAATTAGTATATGGTTGATTGAACTTGCGAACTATTGAGACATGGATATAAAAAAAACTCAAAAATGAAAGCAATGTGAAATAGATTACATTACAATAAATCTAAATTAAGTATCACTATAGCAACAATAAAATATCGGCCACATAAAGTATCGTATCTAAAGTGAATCTGCAAAAGTTATCGCGGCTTTGTTTATATAATTAAGCTAATAGTAAAATCTCATTAAATTTTTACAGATGAAAGAATTTCGCAAGCTCTTAGATCCGTGGGACGAACCAAATCTTGGTAACAGTCGACCATTGCAAGATCGGGAAGACAGACATATGCTGTACATCAACCCTCACTGGTGCCAATATAATTCTTTGTTGCCGATACCCAGGATTCCAGAGTCGTCGATATCTGTTCTGTCTATGGCGTATCAAACGAATCTTTCGCTGTTGCCACCGCAAAACGCTTATATGCTCCCCCCGGCTGAGGAAGATACCAAGGAACAGGGAGATGAATAGAAGAATAACTGAAAATAATAAGTTTTATCTTTAGCTTAAAACGGGGACATTTGAAAGCAAACAAGCCTTAGGTAAATACGATTTTTATAATACAATAAAAATTATTAACTAATGAAACGTGTTCCCGTCACTCCGTGTTAAACATTCAGATAAGCGCTATAATTTAGAACTGTGTAATGGTTATATTAGAATTTAACATAAAAATTAAATCCTATCTCACGCGTAAGTCCGCCTTTGCGATATTTGTCATGTTCTTCGTGAATTGGAGCGTAAACGTCTCCTTGTCAAATTGACGCTCTTAGTTTGAACTGACAGTGAAATCAGCTGAATTCAGTCAACAAAGTCAAACGTAACTTAGCTACGTAAAAGTTTTATAGATAAATTCGGAAATGTTACGAAATGTTATACTCCGTACTAGTCGGTGGCTACCGCAAAGACAAATCAATAAACTCGTACCAATTGTAGTAACACAGGTTTCATTAGTGCAATCGTTAAAAAGTATTCAAATACGACCATGTAACCGTTGCTTTTCTACTCCACCTGGTAGTACTCAATCTTCGGAACATATAGACCAGGCAGTGTTTGAAGAAATCTGTAACGAAACGTTGGAATCTCTGTGTGATTACTTTGAGGAAATAGTCGATCACGCGCCCAATTTGAAAGGCGCGGATGTTACGTATAGTGTGAGTTTTTGTGTTAACATTTCTAAAACATTTGCGCCAGTACTGTACATTTTATTTATTAATTATAAATCCATTTAAGCCGCGAGAGTTAAGCTATTATTACTACTTGCTGCAATGCGATATAAACACAGCTTGGATATTGTTTCATGGGGTTATCTAATATTATGACATAATTATATATACACCAGTGTTGTCTGAGGTCATATTTTAATCTGTCTCTAATATTTTTAAAGATTAGATGTAAATGTAAAATTATTGAAGAATTTGTTTTGTTGCTTTCTAGGATGGAGTGTTGACAATTAGTCTAGGATCACAGTACGGAACTTATGTGATAAACAGACAGACACCAAACAAACAGATCTGGCTCAGTTCTCCAGTATCAGGACCGAAACGATATGACCTAGTTCTCAAGGACGGAGGCTACTGGGTCTACAAACACGATAGTGTTACATTACATCAACTATTACAAGACGAAATTTCGAAAATTGCCCAGAATGTAGATTTCCAAAATTGTGCTCACAGTTTTATTTAATATTGTTGTATTGTGAAAATAGGATAAGTATTACAGGATTTTATTTTTGTTGTTTAGTTTTATTTTACCAATCACAATGGAGGTTATTGAAGATGGCAACATTATGGATCGTATCCCTATTCTCTTGCAAAGGGATCTAGAGTATTATCAGGTAATATTTATTTTTAGTATATTTTTTATTTTTTGAATTCAATGATTTCACTTTTTAAATCTGTATCATAATTCTATGTGAATAATGCCCACCCACCTAAGCTACCATTTTATGCTGAGTAATATTGGTTATAGTATATACTCCGCACTTGGCCAGCGTGGTAAACTATGGCCTAAATCCCTCTCACTATGAGAGGATACCCGGTCCAGCAGTGGACCAACAAAAGGGTCAAAATAAAAATAAAAATATTGGTTGTAGCTATCTTATATCTATTATAAGCATTAGTAATGAAGTGTATTTAAAAAACTCTATGTAGCTTTTTTGTAGATAGAACTTATTATCTGAGTGACTTACACCATCTGAATAGCAGCTATCAAAACCTTACACGATGCTATTTTTTTCTGACTGGCAGAACAATCAAACTGTGTTGTCTGAAAAAATTTGCCGTGGAGTGGTTGGCGGAAGATTAGACTTCCCGAGAAATGCATCGTTTGCATCAGTGAAGATAGTCCGATGGCTGGAGGACGAGTTCTCTATAGCATTCAAGTAAAGCTAATCATTATTTACTAGATGTATACCGTTGTAGACATCTCTGCATCGCAAGTGGAATTTCTAAATATTTTCACACTTTTAAGGCCTATCTAAAGAATGCAAAAGTCTTAAGAAACTCAGAAAGAAGATCTATTTGAAAAGGAATTATTATAGTTAAATATTATTTTAATTTACAGACAAGGTTCCGGTATGTTTGTCTCAATAGACGAAGAGAAAATGGATGGAGGTGTCGCTAAGACGTCGGATCCGGATAAATTTGTTCAACTGGCCATCAAGTCTAGTGATTCCCTTTTAGGTAATGTCTTATATGAAACAGGTAAATGGCCAGGTGGTGGTCACTGTTGCGATGGATATTTGTAACTTATAAATAAATAATAAATGTTGCCAGTGCTGAACAGATGTTTCAACACCATTTCTTGGGAAATCCTTCGTGGTCCCGCAATATACACACATATTAATTGTTATCAACGATTCAAATTGGGGTACACATTGGTTGCTCGAGCTAGATGAATATTTCGTTGATATGTTTTATGACTTTTATTTATGTTATCATCATGTTTGGCAATAAGCTCACCACCTATTCCATTGTGGGACTTAAACGTAACTGGTGAAATGTGGGGGTGTACTGCACTGCTCTGCCTACCCCTTAGGGGATTACAGGCGTGATGTTACGTATCATCATGTTAGAGAAGATTTTTCACATTTCAGAACACCTTCATATGTTGGCACAGGAAGCTTTAGACCACGCTGATCTCCCAGTCCTAACTGCAACGCTCGGAGCGGCTGCTTTGTTGAAGAACAGCTTGTATTGCTATGTCCAACACATTGATGATACCGGCAACAGTGAGAGGCACTCCTTGTTACAGGTTAGCTATTCTATTGATCGTCATATCAATCACTTAACATGTCATCGGTCTTTTGACTGATCTATAATGAGTTTGTTATCCTTTGCTTTGGAGTGATTAAAAGAGTTTTGATTCTAAGTATTATCATCATAATATGATCCTAAAAATTTGTCCAAGTCCTTTAGTAACCGACTAACGTATTCACTTGTTTTACAGCAACATATACTTAAAATAATTTCCTGTATCTTTTCTACAGGCGTGCTACAAACGTTATGTAACTATGTCAGAGGCTGTTGGCGAGAGGGTATTGGACTTACACAATCGTGTGCTGTCTCTCTATATACTTCAGGATTCCGGGGGTCGGCCCATTGATGATCCGACTAGATCGGTGCCGGATACTGGCACACCGTCTGTACAGGGATGGTGGCTTTATATGAATGGTGTGTTATGTCTGCTTCTATAAAAGAAACTTACTTCCAGCTCAGAATAGTAATAATAAGAGAAAAAGGCAGTGTTCAAAAGAAGAAGGTATAAATATTTGGTACTTGTTGCTCTCTGTCTATCCTGTTACGAAACTGGCGTGATGGTATAGTAGCAATAACAATAATCACATTATCAAGTAGATATCAATTTCTTAACTAGGATGTTATGCATATTGTTCAGAACGCACAATCAATGATTTGCACTGAAAAGTAATGCTTCTTTTTCTGTGGGATCAAGGCTGTGAGTGTATTCGTTTCCAACCAAACATTAGTGCATATAATTTTGAATATGTCAATATCGTTTATTGAAACATATTAATATATCTTGCTTTATTATTCATTTACAGATTGAAGATGTGTTTAGTTAGAATAATTACTTTTTAAATAATAATAATTAAAATTTAATTATATTAACTAATAATTAAATGTGGGGGTGTACCTACCACACTCCTCTGCCTACCCCTTAGGGGATTACAGGCGTGATGTTACGTTACGTTACGTTAATTACTTTTTTGTGTGTTGATACCATTTCAGGCAGTCGGAGAGACTTATGGGATACTGTGCCCCCACGAATGGCGCAGAGGATATTTGCTGGAATGTTGAATGAGACTCTAACCATTCTCACTGTGCGGTACTGTCAGGTAGGATTCGTTATTTTCGGTGCAACTTTTAATACTCCTCTAAGGGCTTATCACTACTAGATACATGAGAAAATCGTTGAAAGATCATAAGGATGCTTTACATCCAAACCCCTTAAGATGTAAACCCCGGGTCTTGATATATGTGCAATGCTGGGTACCAGAGTCACGGTTTTGTATTTATTTCAAAAATCTTACATGTGTGTGTAAATTGTCGTATAATAATTTAGTAATAATAGTTAATTTGTTTACTTTTACTTTTTA